>CM069915.1:69130959-69235662 GCA_036172215.1 Camellia granthamiana | reverse complement strand
AACAATATCAAAATTACCAAAACGACGTCGTTTTGGCAATTTTGAACCATTTAAACCACAAAAATTGTGACCCTCAAACATTTTTCTATTCAAAATTTAAAGTCAAATATGTCATATTTAAAAAATTAAGAATCAAATTGACACAAATTTAAAACTATAAAAACTATTAATATAATTTGCTCTAAAAATTAAATTGGAACACCGCATCCAAATGCCTTATGATCAAAAAAATAATTTTCTTATTAAGAGGACAAGAAGTGGGCCTACTTTGAAAATTTGTCTTATTGGGGGGCAGGCATGCAAACCCTCAGAAGTGCATGAGCGGATAATCAGGGTGGGGTCTGGGTGGTGGGGCCCAATATTCAACGCGAAGTCAAACTAAAAGAAAGATGCGGCTAAAGAAAACCGACACGTGGAGGTCACATTCCTCCGAACCTGGCCGCAAAACCTGAAACGGCGTGGCGGTCTGATTAAATGCAATGGCCGGTGGCTAATCCCCACCACCTATCTCCTCTCCATTCACCAGCTTTCATTACTATTAATATCAATATCAATATCAATATGAAATGAAATATCTTTCTCTCCTCATTTCTCGAGAAATATATATATGAAGATACATATATGTCTATGTGGAGAGAGAAAGAAAGAAACTAATAGAAAAAGAAATTTAGAGAGAGAAAGTAGGGATAGATTCTTCTTCCTTGGTTAGGCAGTAGTTGAATAGTCCATCTCTGCAAATTTTACTTCGTAATAAACCATTTTTAATGGTTCTCTCTCTCTCTCTCTCTCTCTCTCTCTCTCTCTCTCTCTCTCTCTCTCTCCGTGTGTGTTTTTTTATTTTTTATTTTATTTTAGTTTATTGTTTATTTTGTTTGGAAACATGGGTTATAAATTTTTCTTCGTGTTTGTTTCTAGGGATTTTGGAGGCTTTTGAGTTGAAGAACTAGCGAGAGACGTGGGTCCTCCTGACACCTGATATATATGTATGTATTCAATTATGTCTACAAGAATATAGTAGGAAATGTTTCATCAAGAATGGCAGGTGATGATTCTTAGTGTTTTTTTTTTTTTTTTTTTTTGTTTGTTTGTTTTGGGCTTTATATTTTTAAGGATTTTGATCCTCTAATTCCATATCTAATAGATTATTACACTTATCATTGGATGATGATGATGGAATCTCTCCATTACCAATATATAATGGAGAGGATTACAATCAGTTACTCTTCATCTATGTGAATGAGTGTGGCAACAAGTTCTAAATCCATTTTCTTTGTAAATGATATCATTTGTTAACACTGTCCTAGCAAGACAAGTTTTTAGAATAAGGATGGTCTAGCCTTCAATATTGCACATATAGTATATGTAATATGTGTGGTCTATGCATGCCTATAAGTATGCCTTCATGCATGCATGTTTATGCAATGTAGGGGTGTGAATCATATTGGGTCTGTTTGGTAACGTTTACGTTTTCGGTTTATATTTACAAAAATTTTATAAACTGGTTTTTGTTTATTTTTTATTTATTTTTAGAAAAACATAAACTACAAACGCGTTTGGTAATTGACAAAATGTTTAAAAAATTTTAAAAATATAAAAAAGAGTGAGAAATGGCAAGTGGCGGTGGAAGACGGTGGTGGAAAGTGGTGACGGTGGGTGGTGGGTAGCGGGTGGTGGTGGCTGGTGGTGGTGGATGGGTGGGTGACGATAGCGGGTGGTGGGTAGTAGCGAGTGTGTGGTGGTGGCAGGTGGATGGCAGATGGGTGGTGGTGGTGGGTGGGTGGGTGACGGTGACGGGTGGTAGCGAGTGGGCAGTGGTGGCAAGTGGTGGGTGGTGGTGGCGGGTGGTGGGTAGTAGCGAGTGGGCGGTAGTGGTGGTGGTGGATGGTGGCGGGTGGGTGGTGGTGACGGGTGATAGGTGGTAGCGAGTGGGTGGTGGTGGTGGTGGGTGGGTGACGGTGGCGGGTGGTAGGTGGTAGCAAGTGGGTGGTGGGTGGTGATGGCAGGTGGGTGGGTGGGTGGGTGGGTGGTGGGTGATGGTGGTAGTGGCGGGTGGCTGGCAGGTGGCTGGTGGTGGTGGCAGGTGGCTGGTGAGTGGTGGTGGCGGGCGGTGGATGGTAGTGGCGGGTGGTAGGTGGTGGTAGGTGGATGGCAGGTGGTGGTGGCGGCGGTGAGGGTGGGTGGTGGTGGCGAGTGGGTGACAGGTGGGCGGTGGCTGGTGGTGGTAGCATGTAGCGGTGGGGGGTGGGTGGTAGGTGGTGGTGGCGGAAGACGGTGGTGGAAAATGATGGCAAGTGGTGGCTAGTATTGGGTGGTAAAAAAAAAAAAAAAAAACTCAAAACTCAAAACGGAAACACATTTTTTGTGTTTTCATTTTTTGGCCAAATTTATAAACTGATACCACTGATTTATAAATCAAAAATTTTACCAAACAAGTTTTTATTTGAGTTTTAAAATTTTTGTAAATATAAACAGAAAACTGAAAACGTAAGTGTTACCAAACGACACCATTGTGTTTGCTGTTTGCGTTTATGTCTTGTTGAGTTTGTGTGAGATTTTATTCAACACTAATCAAATATATATAACCAATCATTTGAAATATTTTAACACTAACCCAACTCACTTATCAATGTATACGTCTACTCGAATTTTCCATCAGTACACAACACATTACGAGTGCTTTATTTTTTTAGGTTTTAGTTAATTAGTAGTTACTTTTAAAATATAAAAATATAATTAGGATTTTGTTAATTCATACTGTTAGCACATATTTAAAAAAAAAAATTAAATGTAAAAGTGACACCATCTTATATGGTGCTATTAATTAATAAAAAGATACAAATGACATATTTTAAAGAAAAACATTGAGCATAATCACCACCTTGCTTGGTGTCTCTAATCAATAAAAAGCTACAAACGAACTAAGTATGCAAACCTTGCCTCCCAATAATCCAACATTATTGTGGTTCTCACCACAAAATTAATATTACTCATTCGATGGCAATACCACAATTTGATATCACCATTGTATCCAATATGATAGGAAAAAGTGACACTGCAATTTGTATGAAAATGAGTATAATAATAAATGTCACTACAGCATATAAGAATTTTAGCAATCAAGTTTTTTTGTTTATAAATTTGTTGCAAAAATATTTAGAAACTAATTTCAATTGTCGCAAAGACAGTCGCTAAAATGTTGTTTCAAAAAGTCAAAAAATGAGCTTTTAAGAATAAATTTTTGAAAATATCTCTAATAAAATACACTTTTAGGAACAAAATAATTTGATAAAAAAAAAAGTATATTTTTTGAGACAATTTTGGTTCCAAAATGTTAATAATTTATCATTAAATATCTAATTTTGTCATTAAAAATAAAATAATAACACTTTTATTACAAAAATATGTTGTCCCTAAATTTTTCTCTCTCATACTTTAATTTCTTATAGTGTGTATAATCATTTTAATGTTGTTTCACATGGCACTCTCGACTAATTGAATAATTAGCCATTAATGGTAATGCAAAAGCCATTAATTACCCTTCTGTGGGGTTTGGTCTCTCACCAACCCTTTGTGATTGAGCTTACAGATGATTGGCTCTCTTCTCAGTGCCAACCTAATTGGGATTGGGTTAGTTAGCTATGATGATTTCGGCTCTTCCACTCCTTTTTTGATGTAAACTCATTTGATGTATGATTTTACCATCAATAAAAATTTATTTTTGTTGAAAAAAAAAAAAAAAAGTCGCACAAAAGAAATAATAAGAAACTAAGTTAATCTCAAATCACTGTGCTAATGATTTATTATTATTATTATTATTTGGAACAATGCAGACTACCTAGTTGAAAATGGATTTGATTCCATCTGATCACTTCCATGAACTTTAGCCTAAGATCATAACTAGGGCGGTAAATAAGTCGAACTATTCATTGAAAACTTCGTCTCGACTTGATAAAGGCTTGGTTCGACTTGTTTAATAAAGGAGTCGAGTTTGGGCTCGAAAATGAGCCGAACTCAAACCTAAATAAGTTTGGCTCGTCCAACTAAGCTTGTTTATCTTTATTTAAATTATATAATAAATATATTATTTATGTATTAAATAATATATAAATATATATAAATAATAGTACAAATACATTATTTATGTATTAAATAATATTAATAATATTTTTATTTAAATAATATAAATAATATTAAATTTTTTTTTATCAAGCCGAGCCGAGTCGAGCTCGAATTTAATTAATATTAACAAGTCAAGCCGAACTCGAACCCTATTACTTATCAAGCCGAGCTCGAATTCAATAAACGAGCTCGATTAGTATACGAGCTGAGTTTAAAATCAACAAAATTCGGCTCGATTCGGTTCGGCTCGTTTGCCGCCCTAATCATAACCATCCATTGAGTTGACTTGAAATGTGGTTGATGAGTGGAGGGAGCAATCACTTCTAAAAATTGAAAAATATAGTATATTATATTAAAAAAATTTAAATAATTAAAAATTATAAAAATTTGTATTCCAAACATATTTTTACACTCTCATAATGATAATCTTGAATCCATCAGACACATAGTCAAAGATATAGCTACACTGGATGAATACAGATACGGTGCAAGCTTCTAGTTTGTAGAGAGAAGACATGCACTGCAACAAGTACTATTATTTTAAATCAATTTTTTGGTTTTAACCTTTTGACGAGTGCGGTTTCCAATTAGATGGTCAACAGATTTCTACTTGGAAAACCAAACAAAATCGTTCAATCTTTCTTAATCTCATATTTTTATATTGCAACAGCCTTTTGTTTGCTATTTCGAACAAGAAGAGTAATTCTTACCCTTTTAATTTTTTTCCCCCAGTACTTTTATTATTTAATATGTCGGATATTTTATATATAATTTAAAAAAAAAAAAATTTGCATGTGTCCGTACACATGCATCTTGAACACATGCAGGACTCGGGGATCTACAAAAAATGGTTTTTGGTGGATGCATATTGAAGAACACTCCATCAATGGCTTAAGATAGATCGATAGGTTTTTTTTTATTTTTTATTTTTATTTTTTGATAGTATGGTTGTGTAGATTGTATTTACTATATAATATATATCCCTAGTTGAATATAGTAAAAATCTTAACTGGATGCACCATAGAGAGAAGGAAGAGAGAGGTTGGGTAACTTTACGTAGATTGTCGGTTTCTAGTCCAAAAGATGATATGCGCAGAGTGGGAATGCTGGGCTTTGGGGAGTCATTTATTGCGTTCAACGAGGAAGAGAGTTCCAATAAACCAAGTGGGTTAGAGATAGAGAGAGAGAGAGAGAGAGAGAGAGAGAGAGAGAGAGAGAGAGAGAGGTTGGATTGAATTTTTTTTTCAGTTGGAATTGTGTTTTATCCTAAATGCTTGTAAATAATAGTAATTGTGCCGAAAAGGAAAGGGAAATTATACCTCAGTTGTATTGTTTCAAAACAAAGTTCAAATAAGTGATAAATTTATCAATTTTAATAATTGAAATTATAAGTTGTTCCATCACTTTGTAATATATATATATATTTTTTTTGATATTACAATTTATTCATAATTTTCCCAAAAAAGAAAGTAGGGATTAGATCCATTCTAAGTGTGATAATTGTATGATAATAATTTGTTTGGATTGATTTATTTGGTGAGAAATAATAAGAAATAAAGAAATGATAATTGTTTTTGTATATTTGATGTATAAATAAATTGAAAAGTTGGGAGAAAGACAATTATTATATTTTATTAGAGTTTTATTTCTTATCAAAAGTGGAGAGAGTTGATAATGAACAAATTGGTTGATTGCGTAGTTTTCATAACTACAAAAACTAGTTTAAATATTTGACAAATATATTTATTAGACACAATGTAAAATGGTTCTTATATCTACTGGTTGATCCAATATGCATGTATTATGTTTTTATTAACATGTTTGTTGGTACACTAGATAATGTTTTTAGCATTATAGTTTTCCTAATATTGACGTCACCCAATTAAAGTACAAAGCAAAAAGAAGTACTTTACTTTTCTTTTCTTTCTTTTTTTATTCAAATATGATAATGAGAAAATATAAATTTTTTTTATTTATTTTCTTACTTCAATAAGAGATTACAATCATTTATTTTATTTTTTCATTTCACATTCTAAATATATTCTTAAAATGAATTTAAATCACATATTAATTTTATCAAATTTTCTTTGTGATTCTAGCACCACTTGTCTTGTTTGGTTGTATTTTTGTTTCTTATTTTTCAAAAGAAACAAAATTTTCCAAATAGAAAAGAGTTACAGGACCACATCCATTAATATAACAAGACACTCGTGGCCATCCTCGTTATGTAAACTATATTATATATACTATTATTATGTTACTCTGTTCAGAAGTATTGGAATTTGGTAATGAGAGTCAGACCACTTAAAATGACCATTGCAAAAAGGGTTGGCAGGGAACCCTAGAGACACAAAGAGAAAGATTTAAATACCTTTGTATCTTTCTCAGTTTTCTCTTTTCAGCCTCTTCTCCTCCCCTCTCTCTCATGTTTTATTGCCTTCTTCACCTTACATAAAAACTTATAGAGGGAGAGAGAGGGAGAGAGAGACTCTACTGCTGCAGACTCTTTAACTTGGTAAAACCCTATAGCTATCATCTTCAATGATCCTTCTCTCTCAAAACCTTTACATCCTGTATTTGTTGCTTATAATATTCTATTTTGTTTTGTAATTCTCTTTTCTTTTTCTGATAGGTGCAGGAGAATTTTGATTGATTGTTAGAAGAAGTAAAGTCCTTAAATAGAACTATATAAACAAAGGTTATGGGTTCCATGAATTCAAACAACTGGCTTTCCTTTCCTCTTTCACCGACTCATCCTTCGTTACCAGCAAATCTGCATAACTCTCAGTCTCATCATTTCTCTCTTGGGTTAGTGAACGATAATATCGACAACCCATTTCAAAACCAAGGTACATCAACAACTTCTCTCTACCTCTCTCTAACTCTCTCTTATCCTAATTTATTCACGACTGAAAATCTATGTACTTCCAAAAGTACTCCTAAAGAGTCAAACTTAGTGTGAGCTACACTCAGAATAAATCTGGTCTACCTATTTCATTTTTTAGTATTTTTCTGGGCACATAATATTATTGTATTTACACTTCTTTTTGGATATTTGCAGAGTGGAATTTGATCAATGCTCATGGAAGCGACGAAGTTCCAAAAGTTGCAGATTTTCTTGGAGTGAGCAGCAAATCAGAGAACCAGACAGATCTTGTAGGTTACAGTGAAATTCAGGCCAATGATACTGACTACCTATTTCAAAGCAACAATCTGGTGCCAGTGCAAAACGCCTTAGGAGCAACTCCTAATAACTATGAGCTTCAAGAAAATGCTAGTTTGCACCAGTCATTGACACTGTCTATGGGCAGTGGAAAGGGCTCAACATGTGAGACCACTGTTGAAAACAGTAATAGTATTACTACAGTGGAAGCTGCCCCTAGAAGGACTCTGGACACATTTGGGCAAAGGACATCAATATATAGAGGTGTAACTAGGTGGGCAATGCATACATTTCTATTTGCATGTATGCATTGATTGTCTTTCAAGTTAACATCTTAGAATATCTGTTAACTTATGTGGTGTACATTAATGCAGGCATAGATGGACAGGTAGGTATGAAGCTCATCTCTGGGATAACAGTTGTAGAAGGGAAGGACAATCAAGGAAAGGTCGCCAAGGTAGAAGCTTATTATATATATATATATATATATATGCGCATAAAGCTATTTAGTTAGAATTTGTGCCCATAAATGTATTAAAATAAAAATGTATTAAAAAAGAAATGTGTGATTCAGATTCAACTCTCATACAGTGAGATTTGTAAAATGAACCTAGAAAACACGTTGATTTTTTCTGAGCACAAATTCTGAGTGTTTATCAATATATATGGGTATTCAACTCTTTTTCACTGGAAACATCATATTGAAATGTTACTAATTATTTTCTTTCATTGTCATGGGTTGTATTCGCTTCCTCCATCATTTACAGTCTATTTGGGTGAGTGCACTTTCTTTCTTCCTATCATTTGTAACAAATCTTTACATTTTACTGGATGTTGTTACCATGAATTTCCTTCTTCTTCTTCTTCTTCTTCTTCTTCTTCTTCCATTTCTATTTTATTTTATTTTAATTTTAATTTGAGCAGGTGGGTATGACAAAGAAGAGAAAGCAGCTAGGGCTTATGATATGGCTGCACTGAAGTACTGGGGAACATCTACCACTACAAACTTCCCTGTATGCTTTTGTCGTGCACTGAAGATTTTAAGAAAAATCAAATAATAGTTCTAATGTTTTTGACCGTCACATATTAAAATGAATTAATACATTTGAAATTGCAGATCAGTAATTACGAAAAGGAGCTTGAGGAGATGAAACACATGACCAGGCAAGAATTTGTAGCCTCAATTAGAAGGTAACTATGAATCATATATAGCTAGTTGTATTTATCCTCCCCCTCTGTACTTGAAGAAGAGTGAGTGCCATGTATCATATAATCAATTTTTATTACCATTTTATTTCATCACATCCATCACAAGCTATTACTCTTATTTTACTTTTTATTTTGGTTAAATAATTTCTTCTAAATACGAATTAATCTTCAACAAGGTGTAAACAAAAAAAATCTTCAACAAGATGTACACAAAAAATAGGTCATGAGAATTCAGTGACATATAATATTTTTGTTAGCTTTTGCACTAAAAATCTTTACTATCATACTGATTCACTTTTTATTGGTCAAGCATGGTACTTTGTAAGTGCTAAGAAAATCATCTAGTCACTAACTTTCTTCTTCCGGTAATAAATTTCAGAAAAAGTAGTGGATTTTCTAGGGGTGCATCAATGTATCGTGGAGTTACAAGGTACTCAAAAAAATCCACCCCCCCCCCCCCCTCTTCTCTCTCTCTCTCTCTCTCTCTCTCTCTCTCTCACCACACATGATTTTCAAACAGGCATCACCAACATGGAAGATGGCAAGCAAGGATTGGAAGGGTAGCAGGGAACAAAGACCTTTATTTGGGAACTTTCAGTGAGTCATTTAAATTCCCTGAATATTCCATACATTACAGCACTAACTAACAGAAATCATTTAGGGACTATCAGTGTTCAATCTGCCATATGCCATTTTCTTTTATCAAATGGTACAAATTTTTTATTTTTTATTTTTACCTCAAGAATTTAAATATAACAACAATGACGCAGGTACGGAGGAGGAAGCTGCAGAAGCTTATGACATTGCAGCAATAAAGTTCAGAGGCCTAAATGCAGTGACCAACTTCGACATGAACCGTTATGATGTGAAAGCAATTCTTGAAAGCAACACTTTACCAATTGGAGGAGGGGCAGCCAAGAGGTTGAAGGAAGCCCAAGCCATTGAATCCTCAAGAAAACGAGAGGAAATGATTGCTCTTGGCTCATCCTTCCAATATGGAAGCTCTAGCTCCGAGACTTTACAGGCTTACCCTCTACTTCAGCAGAATCCATATGAGCAACCTCAACCTTTACTATCTTTACAACATCAAGATATCTCTCAATATGCCCAAGACTCATCCCAATTTCACCAAAATTATCTTCAAACTCAGCTCCAGTTGCACCAGCAATCGGGTTCGTACTTGCACCATTCAAACCAGAACCCACAGACTCAGTTCTACAACAATTACTATCAGACTAACCCGGTTTTGCTTCATGGGTTGATGAACTTGGGTGGTTCTTCATCATCTGTTATGGATAATAATGGCAGTTCTAGTGGCCGTTACAGTGGAGGAGGGTACTTAGGTGGTGGACTTGGGATGGCATCGAATTCTACACCCACCAATGCCGGTGGATCAGCAGAGGAGCTTGCACTGGTGAAGGTCGATTATGATATGCCATCCACCGGCTATGGAAGCTGGTCCGGGGACTCCGTTCAAGGTTCAAATCCTGGTGTTTTTACGATGTGGAATGATTGAGAAGTTATTATTAGGTTATTGGGGATGAAGAGGAAGAATCAGAGTATGGGTTCAGCAATTTACCTTGCTTTTTATGTTTTAATTTTATAGGATCAGTCTCATAGGTACACCTAACGTTGCTTTTTATGCCATTGTCAAGAGAAGTTGGTTCTCAAAGCTGTGGATCTGATGTTGTCTAGCAGCATATGTTGTCTAGCTGCTGGTTTTTTTTGGTTTTCTCTCTCGTTGGTTCCTCACCAACTTGGGGGTGCTTGCAAATGATAGGATGGGCTTTTTGGTGCCAACCTAGTTGGGATCATTTAGCTCATTGTGATGCTCCTGCACTCCTCTTTTCTTTATTGGTGTAATTCATTTTGTACTTTGTTCTAATGTTTACATCAATAAAATTTCTTTTTTGCTGATCAAAAAAAAGTTGGTTCTCAAAGAAAAACCTCAAGAGCTCTGGGTTTTTTCTCGTAACACTGTTTTTTTATACACCTGTTTGTTTCCCTTTTCGTACCTTCGCTTTCTATGTTCCTTTATTTATCCTTTTTTTTTTTTTTTTTTTTTTTTTTTGGGGGGGGGGGGGGGTGTGTGTGTGGAATAACTGATAAACGAGTACATCTGAGAACTGTGACAGTTTTCCACAGTTCTCATTTGCATTGGTCACATGTTTTACTTACACTTTATTAATTTACAACTATGTTCTTGATTTCTCATTTATCTAATTAGGCTAATTACAACAATAACTCTCAAAGTATGTGCTTTGTTATATTTTACTTTTTAATTTTTGAATTTGGTATATATATTATGCTCAAACTACCAACTAGTAGTTCTTATCACTTGGGCAGTCCAAGTTGATTAATGTGAGCTAGAGTATTTTAAAATTTTACATGAAGCCTTAATCGATGAGAATTAATATTGCTTACTTGAATGAAGACCAAAACAGTTACAATATTTATAAAGTTTCTACATCAGGTTCCTAATCTAATTAGCTAACCCCACTAACCACTTCTAATTAACTAACTCCAATAACCACTTGTGCTTAACTTAAGTACATCAACGGTTAGTTGTAACAAAATTAGTTTTTCTAGATTCACAATAGAGAGTTGTGCTTAAATTGTAACATTAACCGAAGAGAAATTGAATGTAGTACTTGAACGAATACCTAAGCAATTAATTATAATAATTATACAGTTTCTACATGAAGTTCTTAATCTAACTAACCAACCTCACTAACCACTTGAACTGTAGACTTGGATTGTAGAGGCTGCTTATGTTGCTTAAGGTGAGGTTCACTTATTAGACCCACTCAAGAGAATGGTAGAAGCATGAACCAAGAGCTTGCCCCGTATTTTTATTTAGTAGGCTCAGAGACATGAAGATGGTGACTTTTTTTTTAAGAAAAATGAGTGAGAGCACTAATTAGTGCCACCACTAATGATGTGGCAGTGAGTCCCACCCACTGCCATAGTGTTGTTGTGTTTGTTTTTTTGTTTTTTTTTTTTTTAAAAAGTGAATGCCACATCATTAGTGGTTGTTTTAGAGCAATACTTTTAGTGGTCTCTATCATTGCTGTTTTTTTAAACAGCAAACTAAAGTTTTATTGATGAAAACCATACAAAGTACGATAAAAGTATATTAATAAAGATGAGAGTATAAAAAGTATCACAGTAAACCATCAAGATCCCAACTAGTTAGCACCAAGATGAAGGTGCGGATAAAAAGAAAAGATTAGCACCAAGATGAAGATGATGACTTATCATTAACCAAATCAAAAGGATGTTAGGGAATCAGGAGTCCATGAAAGCACAACGGTACCAGGCCAATGCATGGGAAGAAACTCCAAATCCACACTCGCAACATCAGCGCCCAATATAAATGGAGAGTCTATCTAATATATCTTTAGTCTCATCTTTTTTTACTTTCTATTTGATGTGAACTCTTCTTTCAGACACTCCAACATGGATATACACATGATCCTTGAAAATATACACTTTCAGCATATTTGTTTGGAGATATTGAATCATAGGATTTCATATCCAAGGGATGAAATAGTCCATTGTTTGGCTTAAAATTTTTGCACTGGACTATTAATTTAAAATATATTGATTTGGGGGGTGGGGGTGGAACAAAAATCCTAGGATAACCCATCTCATCATATTGGATAGTGAAATTATATTTTTGACATTTCTAAAAATAAAATTTATTTATTAAATTATTTATACTTAGTGAAGTATAAATAATTATTTATATTAATAATTATATATAAATAATTACATAAATATTAATTAATTATTTATTTATTTTTTGGAGTCGAGGAATGTTTGGGGTCGGGGAAACCCGATCCCCGTTAGGAGGCGGGGGTGGGGACGGTGAGAGGTTCCCCGTCGAGAATCGGGGCTGGGGAGATTTCCACCATTGGAGATCGGGGACGGGGAGTGTGATCCCCGGTCCCACCCCAACCTGTTGTCATTCCTAATCATATGGTATTAATTATACCGACAATGTTACGCAACTCAAATTTTGTGGCTCAAAAGTGGCTTAAATGGCCAAAACGACGTCGTTTTGAGTACAGAACAACATACAAATGGCCAAAACGACGTCGTTTTGGCCATTTGAGCCACTTTTGAGCCACAAAATTTGAGCTACGAGACATTTTCCTAATTATACTTAGTAAAGTAAAAAAAAAAATTAAAATCTCAACTACAAATTAAAATAAATTTATATAATTTTTATTAATATTCTATTTATTTAATTTTTTAAAAGTTCTAGTAAAAAAATTAAATAAAATTTATAACTTAGATTTAATATTTTTATTATTTAGTAAACAATTTGAAAGGGCAAAATAGTCTTTTGAGAAGTTATCCTTTTTTATAATATTCCAAACAAATATAAGATTCAATGGAATAACCTAATCTAGACATCTAATCCCATTACTAAGCTTCTCTCTCTAACCCTTTCTGCTTCTATGGTTTTCGTTTCTGAGCGCCGTTGGGGTGGGAGAGGGGGGCTCCGACCTCCGGCTGCATCTCTCCTCCTCTCTACCCCTTTTTTCTTCAGTTCCCTCGGCCTTTTTCTGGTCAATAAGCCTTGGAAGCTTAACTTTCCATCTTCTCCCTCCTTGTGAGGTGTTTTTTTCCCTTTTGGTGGATTTCGTCTAGTTTTATTCACTCCTCCTTCCCTCTGCCTTATCCCAGCTGAAGCCTTCACCAGATCCGTGGGCTCCATCCTCTTAGCTTCACGCCGGCGTCGCCACCACCACATCGACACCATATCTACCTCCTCTCGCCGGATCTGCTGCCTCCACCATCTGGCCTCCTGGGTTCTCCTCCTCCAACCCGTTTGGTGTAGATTTGCTACAGATCTGCTACCGATTCGGTCGGCGGTTGAGTTTATGACTTTCTTTTTGTTATTGTTTTTATTTTAGTTTGGTTTTGTTTTAGGAATCCATCTGTGCGTAGTGTTGCTTACCCACTTTGTGGATGTATTCTATGATCTGTCATCGGCATGCTCTACGGCCATCTGTCGGTCTCTGCTTGCAGTACGAGCACAAGCACATATTGTGTAGCTGGGTTTTCTTCATAGATTTACTCCTGCATTTTCTTTGATTTTTGATCTTACCTTTGCTAGTGTAAGTTGTTTTTGGATGGATTCCTATCCTTGTAGCTGCTATTGAGCTATTTTAATGGATATTACTATTTTGATTAAAAAAAAAAAAAAAAAAACATAGGATACAAATTCAGTTTAATCAAATAGTCCGAAAACAATGTATCCCAGGCCTAACAGTTAGGTGGATTACAATCCTCCCTTATCCAATCCGTCAAAACAAACAAACACACCATTTGTTCCATTTCCATCTCCAAAATATGTACCTTTTTTTTTTGGGGGGGGGGGGGGGGGGGTGTTAAGGTTCAACAAATAACCTAGCTTCCATTATATACAAGAAATTAGTGATTAGAGACCTATTTTTAAAGACAAATTTAATTTGGTCCCTAAAATAATCTTTCAGGACAAAAATACAACTTGTCATATTTACGGAGAAATGACTCATCGGGTATGGTAAAATTCTTTGGGAACATTTGGAGACTAATTAATTTAGTCAAAACTAAACCTTTAGGGACCAAATGTTTTGGACCTTAAAAATGGGCTATTAAAAAACTGATGTAATTCTCCAGAAATTTTGTTACCCAAAATCATTACCATATGCTTTTATTTAAGTCTATTTCTATAACAAAACATGTGGAGGCAAAAAATAATAACTAATTCAAAATAAGAAAATGCTCTGCTGTTTATACATAAGATGAAAAAAAAAAAAGAAAAAAATTACAATTAGCTAAGCATGCCCTTAGGCTTATGAATTACATAAAGGAAAAGGGTTTAACTCTTAACACAACGACATCATGTCTACACATAAGATGGTCCCGTGGCAAAAAATAATAGAGCTTCTCAACTCCAAAGAATTTTCTATCTCTGCAACTGAAAAGTTATCAACAACGTGAGATAAACACATAGTCCAATAGAAATTTCAAATATTTTAAACAATACCAACATATGAATAAATATGATCATGAAAGCTCTACATAATATATAAATTAATAGTGCTCACTTTTGATATTCAAAACATACGTATACATAATTACTATTTTCTCAAAAATCATTCTTTATTATTCAATAAGCAATCAAATCTTTATCTTTTCATTTATTTTTTAGAAATTTTGAGAACTTTATCACTTTTGATATTAGAAAACTATTTCTACAATATTCCTAACTCTTAAAGACGAACCAACTAATAATAGTCACTGATAGACAACAACTCAAAATAGTATCACTATGTGGATTATAATTATCTCTCAGTAGATTATCACATCATACAACTCACTGGAATCACTGCAACAAATTCCAATTCACAATACTCTCAAAAGGATCCACCGTCTTTTATGACCTTAAGCACAAAGGCAAATGGAGCACCCACCACAATATATATATGTATCCAACTGTGAATAATAGGATAACAATACATACTCATCAACAAGTATCTCTACAGGCCTACACACACAATAACAATAAAATCCCATAACAAATTAATAACCATGGTCTCACGAAACCCCACGTTTGCCTTCTTTACTAAGTGCTAACCAGAAGGAAAGCATTACCTCTATATAACATTAGCTCGCTTTACCGGTTGCAAGCCGGAAGGATAGTGTCACCTCTATGTAGCACACCCACCTATTTTATCGGGTGCTAACTGAAATGAATGCATTACCTTAACATAACACTTTCATTCATATAACTCATCACATAACACATTATTCTAGATTACACAATCTACTACACGAGATTTAACACATATAATCTATTTAGTAACAATCAATACCATCCTCCATGATGGCCAATGGCAAAACTCTAAGTTCAACAATAATACTCTCTCCGTTCCAAAATAATAGTCCCTTTTAAAGAATCCAACTTTTTCTAGTAGTACAATTATTGCACTTTAAAAAAATTGATTTTTCAAAATTACCCTTTGGTAGTACATTTTTGGGGGAATATCAATGTCATAAAATGTACTTTTTATATTATTTATGAATTTAAAAGAAGGGCATAATAGGAAATTTATATTATTTTTGTACTTGATTTTTGAAGAGAGACTAATATTTTGAAACAGCGGGAGTAACATTTATCCCAAGACATGTTTCTATTTCTCAATTTAAATTTTCTAAACCCAAAACCCAAAACCCATTACAACTCATTATCAATACTCATAACATTTGCCATTTATTCATAATCAACTCTCATTACCCCATTATATCTTCACATTATAAATTCATTAACAACAACGCATGGTTCAACGATTGCACAAGCATCAACTCTTTTCATCTTTCATAATCATGGATTAAAATTAGGGCTTTCCAATTCTAGCTTGCTAAGCATGCTCAATTAACACATAATTCCCACAATCAATCCCAATTACAAGGTTAAGCTCAATAAGCTCAAAACTCTAACCCACCCATATATTTTTTGAAATCACATATCAAAATCATACTTTTTAATGCAATAGAAACTACCGCAGATCTATCTATAGTGAGATATTGAAGAGAAGCAAGGAAATCCCTACCTCTTGAAGTGAATAGGAGTAACCCAAAAATCAACCGACGACGAAATCACAATCCAATCAAATCAAAAGAAAGCCATCACTGTGCTCTACATTTTGGTATAAAGGACTAGAGTGAGAGTTTGAACCTAAGTAGATGAAACCAAGGGTAAAGAGCTTGGAAACTCAGAAATGGAGGACTGAGAGAAAAGAAATGAAGAAAAAATGGGTTTTCGTGCATACTCAGTACTTAAATAGACGGACCATCACGGGCGCGCATAACATAGTTGTAGGCTCGACTAGCCTAGTCTCGGGACATTTTGTAGGTGTCAGGGATTGCACAGAGGAGATACTAGGAGGTTCAAATAGTCATGGGCGATACCTCAAAGACCACGGACACGATCAAGCAAAATCAGAAGTGCTGGGTTGCTATCCCAAAGCTAACCCAAGGTGTTCCAAGGTCCAATCTCAACAAGGTAAGGTCAAGGTCAAAATGGAACAAACAATTAACCTAAGCGAACTCGCAAAGAGAATTGCGTTTCACTACAACCTCCCCCACTTAGGAAATTTTGTCCTTAAAATTAAGGCTACACCAAGGCTCGAAGTGAATCAATCTCAAAAGGTATAACTACTAGTTAAAAGCTCAGGTCAATACTCGGGATAGTTTCTTTGGATCCGGGTCCAACACCTCGGTGCCCCAAAGGCACTCAAGTAACAAGATATAAAGGAAAGAGGTCACAAATGCCTTTACAACATGAACTTATTTTTACCAGGCTAGAATATAAACAATGGGTTCCACTTGCACCCAAAAAAAAAAAAAAAAAAAAAAACCACGCCTTAACCGTATAACAATACCTAACAATAACCAAGTATTCAACACCCCAAAACCCAAGGACGAATACCCTCGCAATAAGCTCTCCGGTACAACAAGCTTTAACAACAGTAATTCATCCAAAATAAAACACATAACCACACATAACTAGCAATTTGAGCTAAGTCCGTTACACAATCCAACCATGCAAGGTTAAAAAACTAACTGCACATCTTTGTTAGAAAAACAAAATTTTTCTTTTCATTATCTTGAAAACTCTTTTCTTGAGTACAAAACATTCTTAAAAGGTGTTCCAATCTCACACTGCGTTCCAACGAAAAGATTTTTTTTCCTCCAAATTTTGAGTAATAAAAAAAATTCAATAGTTTTGTAAACATTTTTCAAAAACAATCGAGTGTGATTACAACAACAATGTCTCCAATTTCAACAATGCCATCCAAAGTCACAACACCAGAAAAAAATTTCATTTCCAAATTCTTCTCTTAACATACAACCGATGATCCTCAATTGTCACCCAATATTACACATCACTCCTATGGTGATGCCACAATTCAATCACAGTATCTCTACAATAACAATTATAGTAATAACAACCTTGTCAATAAAGCAATAAAGTAGAAACAACTTCTCGGATTTTAGGAGTCTTACCCCATCATAATCATTACCATAACTTATAAATTGCACATTCGCACAAGTGTGCTCACAAAATCAAGATTCCATTACGTTACCAAAACTTGAGGGATTTCCACAAGTTCACACAAAGCAGCCCACTCACATAAGCAAAACTCAAAGCTTTCAAGTGTACTCTAAGGCATTTTTTAACCTTATAACCTTTTGCTCAAAGCCAAAGCAATTCCCAAGGTGACAACCTGTCAACCAATTCCCGATACCAACCTACCAACTCAACAACTTTCTACACTCGACACCAAACACTGACACTTTCCAAACAAGAATCACCTCTACATGGGATTCAACACACATTTCCACACATTCCTTGAGTTCGAATTGAACTCCTCAAGACCAAACTATACAACTCTCACTCCCAAGTCAACCACCCACTATAACACATATGCTGTTTGACTGGCCTTATGACTTGAGCTCTCTTTTCTGGTTGCCCAATGATGAAAACTAAAATGTGCTAATCCTATGAGTTCATTAGCAAGAAATCCGAGAGTTAAACCCTGAATCCCAACCTTACACTTGTTTTGGCCAAAATGCTTTTTTGATCAATTGAAAACTTTTTTTTTTTTGTTTTTAAACTCTGTTTGGTTGCGCAGCTCCAGACATTTCCACCAAGTCATGAGGCTCACCTTTTTAAAACTCAAAATGTTTTCAAATAAATCGAGTAAAGGATATAGTGTGAATGAATAGAAGGGTTAAATCCTCTAAAATACATGTTTCTCCTTTCAAATCATGCTAATTTTACCTTATTGATCCAACGATGCATTATTAAGATGGCCGGACAACAATTCATGGCCAGATGAAAATACGGCTAGCTAAATTGTTCGGGAACAGGGCATTTTGGGAATTTCGGCCTTTTCTGAGAGGTTTCCACAAATATCTTAGATGCTTATGTTTGAAACTCTATAAATAAAGGAGGAAAAACTCATTTCATAAGGTTAGCAAATTTGCCAAAGGCTTAGAGAGAGGTTTGAGACACCCCTTCCCACACTTCATTTTCAACCTCCACTTTCTTGACTTGAATAATCAAAACTCCATTGAAGTTTCACTCCAAGCTTTTTGCTGAGGATCTTATATACTCTAAACTACATCTAAAGGACCTTGAGGGTGCCAAGAAAGAGTTTGGGAACCAAGAAACTTATCCTCTTTAAGAGGTGAACTTTTGTATCACTTTCTCTCTCTTGTTCTTCATTTATAAGTTCTAAATTTCATTGTTTACTTGTTGTAATCATGCAATAAGTCCTCATGGATGTGGTTGGGCATAGAAAGTAGCAACCCATCCATTGAAATTGATAGTTTTCACTACTTTTGTATAGATTTGCTCTTTTTTCTTGCTTTTTAAGAGATATAGTTCATTGTTGTTGTGTATTGGAACCTTGTGGATGTGGTTAGGAAATAGATAGTAGCCACCCATCAACAAGTTTGATTATGCAGAGTAAATTCTTTCATTTTTCACACTTTCTCATCACATATCTCAACATTCTAGCATGTTGGTCCATATGTTTCAACCCATGCCCAATCTAAATGAGTATATGTGGTTGTTTATTAGGGCTAGATAGATGATCTTCGGGATTTGATGTTGAGAAAGTTGTTTTCCATATTCATTGATTTCCCTTGAAAGTAAAGTAAGAGGTTTTGGGTCAAAGATGTTAAAAACTCTCTTTTCAATCATTTGTGAATATGGAAAGTGGTGGAAACACCCTTGTTCCATGAATAGAAGAGGAGTATTCAATAGCCTTTGATGAATCTCTTACTTTAAAGGAAAAGCTTCCACTAAGAAATGATAGGCATTAACTTACTCTCTCTAATTGATAACATGAATTTGGGTACTAACCTGCCTTTATTCACAAAGAGATGATTTTAGGTTCCTATCTATTTCTTAGGCTTGAATTTCTCATTGTTTAGTTCATTTAAATTATATGAATTGTTGTAGAATATCTGTGGTACATAGTTATTTGGGTAATTGTTAAGGGTTAAGGCTTATCTATATCCTTCTTAAATGTTCTCTACCAGAGGGAGAGGTAGAAGGGATGAGCACCCCTTGAAAAATGTGCTTTGTTTCTGTTTTGTACCTTTTGCAAAAAAAAAAAAAAAAAAAAAATAGTGTTCATCCTAGAGGATTGGACCAGTCGGACATATTTTTAGTTGGCCGGATAATTTTGTGTTCGGCCTAGTAAAACTTATTCTCAAGTATCTGGGAAGTGCTCTCCTGGCCACTTGTGGTTGTTGTTTGTAATTTACTTCTAATTTTAGAATGATTTGTTAGATTCAGCAGTAATTTAGCTGAATCAATTCATTATTGTAATAATCTTTCTAACCCCATGTCTTGTTCATTCAATTATTGTAATAATCTCTTCATCTCACCTCTCTTTCTTATTCGTTTTAATTGTTATAATAACTTCAACCTTACGTCTTTCTATCTCTTGTAGTTACATGCTTTCTGTATATAACATCACGTCTTATTCATCATATTCATGATTTGCATACATTTTTTTTTCATGCATTTAGGTTCGGGGGGGTTTGATAGTTGGCAAGGAACTTAATCTCCCCCCCTCCCCAAATAAATAAATAAATAAAATAAGGGGACATCTGATACACGTATCATATGTTAGTAGCCGAACCTCTAAATGTATTTTGTGTATGTACTGCATTAAATATCTGTATATAGGATCATGCCCATATTTCTAGTACATTATTTTCTTGCTTACCATGGAGTACTTGGTTAGCATTTTTGGTTTTAGTATACTGCATGTCGATGCTATCTATCATATCCATTGGCATACCATAAGGCTAGATGCTTAAGTGAAATATCTGTATGAATGCCAACGGGTGGAGGTGATGTTGCTTTTATTGGGATGCAGTTGAGTCTTATGTTGCTAGGTTTTTTTATTATCCCAAGTTGTATAAAATTTTTTTCCAAATGCACGAAATCACAGCATAATCGGAACATGCGACGCAATCTATATTTGTATGCCTCAGATAGTAATGTTAGCATTATTAAAACTAGAACATGAACATATGAAGATTATGAAAATCACATCATGACTTAGTAGATACCGATTTTTTGATCGGGTGAGTAGGTGTGCTCAATTCATGACTTTTTCCCCTATACCTAAGTTCTCGAGCTGAGATGCTTAGGTTATGACGGACAGTGTCCTTTGGCACGGTCATGGGTTTTCTAATTTTCTTAAAAGATTAGGTAGCGATTCTGAGATCTGGTGATGTAGTTCATTTTCGGGCAAATATTTTGCTATAAAATGGATTTTATGCACAAATTGTCGGATCTGGACTCTCATTCATGTTTCACATTGCACTTGTGGGATTAGATTAGGAGATCGGGAGTCCAAACTATTGGGCCTGCTCGGTAACCCTGAAAAGGCATCTCACAGTTTCTGGTGACTTTACTGAGGACTACTAAGAAAACTTGACTTGAACTTCATGGTGTGAGTTTTTATTTTCTTTATATATTCAATGCAATTGCATATATGGTGCGTTTAAGTCACTGTATTTGCCATTTGATGTCCTGGACGACTTGCCAGACATAGACTCTTTCATAGTAGGAATACAGCCTTGGATCTGGATCACCAACATACGGCTTGATCCTCCCTTCACTTATAGGTGTTGAGAAGGATATGTATATAGGTGTTTGGTGAGGTACCCTTTTGACTAAAACCGACCTAGTGCGTATAGTAAGCTATAACACCTTTCCAAATTAGGACTAGATGTCCTCCCATGTGAAGATCTGATGATATCGCTTGATTGAGTAGTAAAGCTCTAATCATTCCAACTCTAGGATAGGGTAACCCTAAACCCCATAGGGGTGCATGTTCATTTTACTTGCTATGCGCTATGTGTTGGATCCATACAGGAGTTCTCAGAGTTAGATCAATGTTTTATGCATATTTTGTAGGGAAAAGTTTAGTTTATCAATAGGGCATATAGTGATTTTTGCAGCCAATTGTACAGTTGATTGAGTTGAGCCGAGATGTTGTCGATATTTTGTGTCTAATTGCGTTGTTTTTCTTTGTTTTGTTTTTTTTTTGCTAGGTAGTTGTTAGATCATAGCTTCAGAAAGTTCTGACATCCCTCAAATTCTATGAACTCGTGCTGGTAGACTTTGCAAGACTTCAAATCTAGTTCAAGGTCAGCCAGTGTTTGTGTCACTCCCATCAGTGATCAGAAGAAGAAGAGTTAGACAATTGCAGCCCATTCAAGATCCACATCAATCACCTCTTAGATTACCCCTATTCAACTCCCTAGTTACCAGCTCACCAACCTTTGTGATGGCATAGAATCGAACAGATTTGGTAGATATACTTACTACTCTTCAACGGACTATGGATTCTCTCAACCACACAGTTGCTGCCTAGGCCGATATTCTTGCCGGGTAACAACAACCATTTGGGGCATCAACTGCTCATCCACCTCCGACCGATTATCTGATTTCGGATCCACCTCCACTAGCAAAAGACTTTTAGGGTCTCAACCTGCAAGAAGGGACATGTTATACTGCTAAAGCTTCGACACAACTGATTAAAGGGATGTTCCCCCTTGACCATACTGAGTTTGACTCAACTATGCTAAAGATAGCCAAGCTGGAGAAGTTGTTCAAGTAATCACAGGGCATTAACTCTATTCTGGACATTGAGAATGAATATACAGAAACTGCTGTGTGATTGCTGGAGGGATTTAAAATACCGCATATAGAGAGGTTCGATAGGTCCAAAGATCCCGTGGTCTATATCATCTGTCTCTTTTTGGATGTCTTAAAACCCATGGTCTTGATTCGTTTTCAAATCATGTCTCTGTTTGGAAGAACTCTGTCGGGTGTAGCTGCCACTTAGTTTGCTAAACTAGAAGATTCAGTGAGTTAGTTAAGAGTTGGAAGGAATTAGCAGAGGCATTTATCGCTCAGTATTCTTACAACACACAAATCGAGGTGACCACCTGAGAGTTGAAGGCTACCTGCCAGAAGCCCAAGGAGAGTTTCATGGAATTCATAACCAAATGGACAACCAAGTGTAACAGGTCCGCGAGGAAACTCACTAGTTACAGTTCGGACTCAGTTTTTGTTGTTGCGGTTCTTAATCTGAACCAGAGAGTCCAAATCTGGCAAATCGTTTTGAGAAAATAGATTTTTGAAAAGAAGTGCCAAACATGGACTGCTTTGCCAGATACAGAGTCGCCACCTAAATATTTTAATGGGGAAATTTAGGAAACCCTGACTCGGTGCCAAAGGCCACGTATCCGTCATCACCAAAGTTACCTCGGCTCGGGAACTTGGGTACGATTGGGGAAGGTCAGCTATGAGCACCCCCTCTCGCCCGATCCGACGATCGGCCTTTACTAACCATGATATCTTGTTTTGAAAACATTATGCGTTCTTATTCCGGTTATTAGCCTAGAATTACTATGTTATGCGCACAGCAAACAAGTATAGACCGAATCGCCCAAATTGGAACAAAACATTTTATGTTTGTTTTGAAAATGGTTTGCTACTCGTAAGTAGGCTAAAATGCAGATTTTGCCACCCTTAAGTGGGCTTTAGAAAAGATGGTTTTGCCACTATCTGGTGGGCTTAAAACTCTCGATTTTAATGCATTTATTCCAATTTAGGTAATTTGACCTCCATCCACAGGCATTCAAGCAGTTATATCACATAAGCAGCTAGTCTCATGGTAATCATGCAATTATGGTAACATTCACACGCATGCGATATGCTAAAGCATAAAAGCTTACCTAGTACTCCGTGCCAAAACAGAAACTAGTTAGTAATCAATGCATGATCCTGGTTCGTGTTAAGTGGCTAATGCATCGCAGGCAAAATGCAGCTATGATAGGCTCGGCTATTCTAGGCATGGCATGTGAAATGCTACAACTAACACGTATTCAATTTGGAATTGAAATACAGATGCAGTTAGAGTGATGTGCCAAGCCCGATGCATGCAAAACAGATGAATGAATGCAAACATGCTATCATACTGTATGCTAATTTAAACATGCCCTAGTCTACCATCGTAAGCAGGTAAATAAAAGAGAAGAAAGACGTGGGGTTGGAAGACATACACATACTCACGCACACTTATTACACATTTGCCCCCACTCAGAGGGTCCGAATAAATAATGCTAAATTAATTATTACAAAACTTCTAATTACTTAAAAAATTGAATGTAAAGAAGGTGGCCTCAGCCCTACCTCGGAATGCGCTAATGATGCATGCTTCAGTCCATCTTGCCCGGAAAGCCCGTGCCATGCTACTGTTGCCTCTGTTTTACATTGCCCTGCCTCCTCAAAGACTGCCAAAGTCCTGGGACACGTTCCTTGCACACTGTAGAATACCGTCGGTTGGAGGAAGTGCCCATCGGCCACATAGAATTTCCATCGGCTGCTGATGAATTTATCGGCCATTCACCAATGGCCAGTCGGCACTGAATGTTGCCGGTCGGCAGAAACTTCCTGCAGAAGACAGTTTTGACAAAAACAGAAGACAGGCAGTGCATGGCATGAAATTTCAGGCACATGTAAGCATGGCCATGCTCCCTATCATGCATTGAACTCAGGGGAGCATGGCCCTTGGTCCTTGGGCCACCAATTGTGCATTTTGATGCATGATGGCCTAAGAGGCCAAGCTTGCATTTCAATGAAGATGCATGCAACACACAAATGAAGGCCAAAACCCTATCATGCCAAGGTCAAGGGCCCCGGTGACCGAGAGTTGAGACAAGTTGCATCACTTGTAGTATGAACTTTTCTCTACCCTCACACTTGGCTTGACACCCCAAACCAAGTAATGCAATGCATGTTATGCAAACATGGCTCCACAATGCAACCTAATACTAATGCAAACATGCCAAATGTAATGCAATCTATCATGTTAAGTATGCAAGGCTAGACATGCAAGATGCAAATGCAATGCACATATGGACAATCTAAGCAATAGGATCATCATGTTACAACACCTAATGAAGCAATCATGCAACAGACATGAAACAAGCATGCAATAGTGGACTTAAACCATAGGGGGCAGACCTCAATCCACCCCAAAACAGTGGCCAAAAGTGCCCAAAAAGGTGGACAAACATGCACGACAAGCATACAAACCAATGGGCTTAAGACTAAGGCGCAAAAGGAAGCATCTTACTACCACTATCAAGACCACTCATGGCATGAACCAAGCAATCAAAAAAAAAAAAAAGATTTTTAACATGTGAAATGAGCCCTCAAACCCAATGAGGGCTGGAGGAAGTGCCCACCGGCCACCTAGAATTTCCATCGGCTGCTGATGAATTTATCGGCCATTCACCAATGGCCAGTCGGCACTGAATGTTGCAAGTCGGCAGAAACTTCCTGCAGAAGACAGTTTTGACAGCAATAGAAGACAGGCAGTGCATGGCATGAAATTTCAGGCACATGTAAGCATGGCCATGCTCCCTATCATGCATTGAACTCAGGGGAGCATGGCCCTTGGTCCTTGGGCCACCAATTGTGCATTTTGATGCATGATGGCCTAAGAGGCCAAGCTTGCATTTCAATGAAGATGCATGCAACACACAAATGAAGGCCAAAACCCTATCATGCCAAGGTCAAGGGCCCCGGTGACCGAGAGTTGAGACAAGTTGCATCACTTGTAGTATGAACTCTTCTCTACCCTCACACTTGGCTTGACACCCCAAACCAAGTAATGCATTGCATGTTATGCAAACATGGCTCCACAATGCAACCTAATACTAATGCAAACATGCCAAATGTAATGCAGTCTATCATGTTAAGTATGCAAGGCTAGACATGCAAGATGCAAATGCAATGCACATATGGACAATCTAAGCAATAGGATCATCATGTTACAACACCTAATGAAGCAATCATGCAACAGACATGAAACAAGCATGCAATAGTGGACTTAAACCATAGGGGGCAGACCTCAATCCACCCCAAAACAGTGGCCAAAAGTGCCCAAAAAGGTGGACAAACATGCACCACAAGCATACAAACCAATGGGCTTATGACTAAGGCGCAAAAGGAAGCATCTTACTACCACTATCAAGACCACTCATGGCATGAACCAAGCAATCAAAAAAAAAAAAAGATTTTTAACATGTGAAATGAGCCCTCAAACCCAATGATATGTCAGCCCAAATGACCCAAACACATAGGCATGCACAATGCACATTTCAAGGCATGGGAGACCAACATTTCAAGGCATGAAAGAGATGATAAATATAGACATATAAGCATGGCATAAGGACTGAAATAGCATCTTAAATGATTCCAAATCATTGAAATAGCATAGCCAATGCACACTAAGGACTCACACACCCGATACTAGCATGCTAGAATACAAAAGAGCCATACAAAGCACATCAAATACGGCTAAACCAGCACCCAACAGACCTTAAGCATGATAAATCATGACCAAAATCTTTAATAAGCTAAGCCAAATCATGAAGATATACTAGGTTAAACACATGGCACATTTCTGGGCAAGATAAGGAATTACAAAGTAAGTGTAAGATGCATGCTAAGGACCAACAAACCACCAATGGACAGGGATATAATATGACCCAAAACCCCCAAAGAAACTTTGAAATGAAGTCATAATCAGTCAAGCATTCATGTTGTTCTTTAGGCCAAAAACCAAGATAAAAGAGGGACGAAAGGGAGAGGGGTGTCCCTCCCCTATACAAGACTTCAAAACACCCTTTTCACCACTGAAAATCCATTGGATTTCAGTGGTGAAAAGAACAAAAAAACACAAGCAAACAAGGCCTAACAATGGAAGCTCCAAAAAGGCCAAACAAGGCCTAAGAGGGTGAGTTGGGTCCCAAACCACAAAACACCCTTAATGAAAGTTCTTAAGCATGAAAATATAAGCTTTTTTTATGTTATGCACAAAGCCTAAATCAGCAAGCAAGACAGGTAAAAAACTAGTGTAAGTTTGGGGAATCTAAAGCAAAGTGATTACCCTTGAAGAACACCTCAAGAACAGCCAATGCAGCCCTCTTCTTTTGATCAAAATCAGTCCAAAAGCTCAAGAATCAACCCTCAAAACCTCTCAATCTCGGAGTTAGGTGTAAAGGTGTGTGTATTAGTGCAAAAGTAAGGGAAAAATGCACTTTTAGGCCACCAAAACACACACAAAGGGGAGAGAGAGGGGAATATAGAGAGAGAGAGAGTATAATACAGATGTATAGATATATATGAGCTCTGGTTTTTGTTCAAAAATGGCTAACCCCTCACAAAGGGAGAGGGGGGGTGCTTATATAGGCAAAGGCAAGGCTCCAAAGCTTCTCCAAGAAGCTAAATGAAGGGTGCAAAGGGTGCAAAGGGTTCCTGGCTTCTTGGAGAAGCTAATACAGCTGGCCAAGCTTCCCCAAGAAGCTTGGCCAAAGGGGTCAAGCTTCTAGAAGGAATTAGGGGGTCAAGGGCTCACACCAGCCAAAACTGCACGGAGAGGAGTGATGGTGCATCCCAGTTGGCACAACTGGCATGCACCATGCCTCAAGGGTGCAAAGGAGTCAAACCGGCCAGCAAAAATAGTCACCGGCAAAATAGAGTGCCGGTCGGCCAAATATAGTGCCGATCGGCCATTGGTTTTAAGAAACCATGGCCAGTGGCACCCAAGGGAGGCCGGTGAGGCAAAGGTGGGGCCGGTGGGATGTGGGGATGGCCAACAAGCCATCCCCTGCCCTTCAAGGCAAAGAACAAAAGTGTTTGGTGCCAAAACCAAACACGGAACAGTTAGTCAAGAGATCTTGAGGTAAGGTGCGCAGCCAAGACCCTCCGGGATCTCAAAACGAACACAAACAAGGGTGACCACTGAGTGTTCAATCAGTGACGTCCAAGTCTTGAGGACGGTCAAAAATGGGGTGTCTACACCAAGGTAGCCATGATGACCAATAGGCCCCTTGAGAAGGACCAGCTTCGCATGGTAGTAAGAAACCTATATGGGAAGATGCTACAGAAGTTGATAGTCCTTCTGCTTTTCACCTTCAAATAGTTACATGAAATAGGAGTTCAGATTAAGGATGCCATTAAGTAGAAAATTATCATAGATGAGAAAGAGCCTTTAAAGAAGAACATTGTTTGTAGTTCCAATGCAACCACCAGAGGTAGCACAGCTGCGAAGGTCCTAAAAGTCAACATTATTACCACCACCATAAAAATTGCCGACTCGTTTGCTAACACAGTCCCACAAGCACCCAACTCAATTGACCTCAAACTCGGAGCTTTCAACCTCTCTACGTGGCCCCATCATAAGCCATGAAGGTTTTTCTGGAGAAAGAACATCTTAAACTCCTTGACCCCCGACCCCTTCCTGATCCTCTTCCACCCATGCATGACTTCTCCCAGTATTATGCCTTCCATCAGTAGCACGGTCATGAAACTGACCGTTGCATGCTCCTCCGTCATGAGATATAGGATCTCATCGACCACAAAATCATAGCTCCACCCCAAGGGCCCAATGTTACCACCAACCCATGAACAAGTACCACCACCTCCCCGCATCAACCTAATCCATACACTACTTGCCCACCTTTAACCCCAGTATATATATCACACCATTCCATTTGCCTAGACCCGAGGTGATTATTCCAGAAAGCACCGATCTGTGCATGATGGATACACTTGAACCTCAGCTACAACCCAAAAGTCCTGTGGTGGCAGTGGCATTTCAATTTGAGGAAGAATAGATAGTAGTGAAAAAAGAGGAGAAAGTGGCCATGAAGAAGGAAGAGTTCAAACCAGAAGAAGTCAAGGTACCCACTATAGAGGAGGGAAGATTGTCAGAAGAGCGGTATGATCCAAGTAAATACATTGTGCTTGTCGGTCAACCCAAACCAAAGGTGTTGTTGCTTGATTCTTTTAATTAGAGAGGATGGACCTGAACTAGGCTTGGGCAACTTGGCAGATCTAGAAAAGGATCTAAAAAATCTCCATTTCTTCAAAGAGCACGATTTGAGGAATGTACAGAATGGATAATGGGATCCAAAGCAGTGCAAAACAGTCTGAAATAGAGAAGGGTGAGGAAAAGATAAAGAAAAAGGCTCGAAAAGCCAAGGGAAAGATAAAAATGGGTGATAGTAGCAAAACAAAGGAGAGTAATAAGAGAGAGGAACCTGGTGAAGAAAAGACTGAAAGAGAAGAGATGATAGAACAATACCAACAGGAGAGAGAGAGAGAGAGAGAGAGAGAGAGAGAGAGAGAGAGAGAGAAGGAATTGCAAAGAGCAAACTAAGTATGAGAGCAAATCAGAAGGGGAGAGGTTTTATTCAAAATTCGGTCAGCATCACCTTATTAGCCACGGGGTGATAATCATAGCGTTGGAATGATCCATGTCGAATCGGATAATTGCCTATTAATCAATGAAGGTGAATGGTGGGATGATAATGATCTCCATATTGCTCATATCGATGGAGGATAGGAGGAGCAATGCCCTTGATGATGCGTGGTACTCAAAAGGGATCGATTATTTAATTAGGAGCGGGAGTTGTTTTAAGCCATCACACTTAGACTAAGGAGAGCCTTCAGACAAAGACAAAGATGTAGAGAAAGGAAAAGAGAAGGAAGGGAAAGAAGAAAGGGATTTGATCCTAAAACAACTGAAGAACATCCAGGCCAATATCTCAATTTGGGGGTTGCTCATGGCTTCGTGAGAACATCGCCAGGAAATGCTCATGGCTTAGAGCAAATCAAAGTTGTTAATGAATACCTCGCTAGATCAATTGGTACAATTAATCAAGCCAATAGATCTAGTCCCGCCTTTGACATTTTCAGATAAAGAATTGCTACCTGAGGGATCCGAGCACAAGAAACCTTTGTATGTGTCTTTTGAGTAAAGAAAAAAGTGGGTCCCAGTCATTTGAATTGACACCAGGTCAACTATTAGTGTATGCCCATTGCGCATTACTTACAGGATAGGACTAAAACCAACAGACTTCACACCCACTAGTTAGCTGATCAGGGCATATGACAACACTAGCTGGGAGGTCATGGGAACTATTAAAGTACAAATAATGGTAGGCCCATCTGAGCACGAAGTGGAGTTCCACATCATGGATGTCCTGGTAACGTTCAACTTACTGTTGGGGAGGCCATGGTTACACCAAGTGAGAGTAGTGTCATCTACGGTACACTAAGTAGAGAAGTACCCACACGATAGAGGTGTCGCCACTATTTTTAGGAATTCATCTATCCATCCTCCGCCAAAGGTCACAACACCAGCTTTGGAGATTAATCACGGAGAAGAAGATGTGTTTCTTTTTGGGTTTACTCTGGTAAAGGCCCAATTAGTGTAGACAATCATGGCCAAGGAAGAAGGGACGTGAGTGCTTAGTCCATTTACCTCATGAGCAAGCTAGGACACGTCCCTAGAATGAGACTAGGAAAAAGTGGCAGGAAGGGCATTACTCAGTAGAATTCGTCTAAGCTAGGCATTGAAGATCAAAGAAGAGGTCACCAAGTAGATTGATGCAGGGTTTTTGATGGTATCCGAATATCCAATTTGGTTGGCCAACATTGTGTCGGTTTCGAAGAAGGCTGGAAGAATTAGGGTCTATATCGATTTTCAGGATTTGAACAAAACTAGTCCAAAGGATGACTTTTCGTTGCCACATATCAACGAGCTTGTGGATTTTATAACGAGGCGTGCTTTGCTATCATTCAGGGATGACTTTTCTAGGTATAACTAGATCTTCATGGAGCTTGAGGACAGAGAGAAGATTGCATTCACCACCCCATAGAGAACCTACTGCTACCAAGTTACGCCATTTAGACTAAAGAATGTTGGGGCTACATATCCAAGGGTAACAACCACAATATTGCATGACATGATTGACGAGGAAGTTGAGGTGTATGCAGATGACATGACAATTAAGTCAAAAAAATGAGATGGTCACTGTGTTGCGCTGTAAAAATTCTTCAATAGAATCAGGGAGTACATGCTAATGGTGAATCCATAGAAATGTACTTTTGAGATGACTGTAGGAAAAATGCTAGGATTTCTAATCAGCCAACGAGGAATTGAAGTTGATTAGTCAAAGATCAAGGCCATCTTAGAAATGCTACCTCCAAAGACTGAAAAGGAGGTGCTGGGCATTTTGGGAAAAGTGCAATTCATAAAGAGGTTTATCTCAAAACTAATCTTGACTTGTGAACCACTGTTCGGCTTGTTGAAGAAAGGGAAGAAGTATCAAGCATTCGAACAAGTTAAGCAGTATCTATAGAATCCAATTGTGTTGTCACTGCCTGAGCTAGGGAAACTGTTGATCCTATACTTATCCATGGTAGAGTCAACGATGGGTTGCATACTCGCACAAGAGATAGAGGAGAGGGTGGAGAAGGCCATTATAGACGCCTCATTTTTTACCACCGTTAAGACTTGGGTGCCACCGATTGATCACCCAATGATGAATTTACACGCCTCTCCAAATGCTCGATTTCCTCAATAAGAAACCTTAGTTTTGAGCGTCAAAAAACCTACAAACCTTGTGCCTTGTTTTTGGACCAAAACAGCAGTTTTTCAAGCCTGACCATCCAAGGACCTGCATACCCATTAGTGGCTTGCCACCCAATATTAGTGGCCGGCCGCCCACTTGAGTAAAAAGTCAGATCTTTTTGCCAACTGTGCCAGCTGTCTCCGCAGATACATGCACTGCCCCAGCTATGCCTGTATGGATATTTTTGAGATAGTCTCATATGTTTCTATATATTTATGACTCCCTCTGAAAAATTAGATTAGAAAAATTTGTGGAGCAAAGTCTTAAAAAATATTTCTCTCTCTACATTTCTCTTTCTCCCTTGCAACTTCTATACCCTTTGCCTAGACACTTTAAACAAAACCTTGAGGGTTCTTTGCTGAGGTGTTTGAGCTTGCATTTTAGCTCTTGAGGGTGTGGAATTAGTAGTTTGTGAACGAAATGATCATTTCTCTTAAAGAGATATACATCCTAGCTCTTTTGTACTATTTCTTTCCTACCTTTTCTTACTATTTTTGAAGTGTTTTTCACCTGTATTTGTGAGTTGAAACTTATGGTTTAAGGTCATTAAAGGTAGAGGGATTAACCACCCTTCTTTGAACCTCGTCTTCTAGGCTTTCACCCTTGTGTTTCCCACCTTTTCATTATCTTTTTTTGAGCTTTTTACCACTGATTTTTAGAGGTTTTCAGATGCTAAAATGTGGTTTTGAAGTCCTAAAAATAGAGGGGTTAGCCTCTCCTCCTTTGGTTTGTTTACTAGCGTAATTGCCCTATTATTTTAGCTTGCTTTTGTAGATATTTTTACCCTAATTTTAGTGTTGTTTTAGCCTATTTTAGGACTGTTTTGAGTTGTTCATGTCAGTTATGCTTTGTATTGCATGCTTGTAGTATAACGATCCTCATAGGTTTGGTGTTTTAGGCATTAGACACCAACCCATTTGAGTCGATAACATTTATTTCAAGCTTTCCATTCTTGTGATTGTCTCTAATCGTCTTTGTACTTCTCTCATTTCTTGGCTTCTTCCTTGCTTTGAGAGTTGTTTCAAACCGATTGTTTGTTTAAGCTTGAGATGGAGATCATTGTGCTTAATGATTTAATCTCTTCAGAGGTTCATTACCAATGGCATGACATCTCTCTCATGCCTAAAACAACCCTTTGTTTAATACTTCTCTCCTTTGGTGGACTTAATGCTCATTTTGGACTAAAATGACTAATGAATGGAAAGGTAATTAAAAAGGGGTAATCAATGGCTTAAAATGGAGCAAGATAATAAGATGGTTTGGGTTCAATCGGACGTTAATTGAACCCATTGAGTCTTGAGTCGTTTTACATTTGTTAGTGATGAAAATGGTTCAAGAGTCGATGTCAACTGTTTCCCTTGATCAATATCATGATGGGGAGGAGGTTCATGAGTCTTTAATTGTTCATTTATTGAAATTGTATCCCTTGGTTCATAAGTCATCATATAATGAATTTGAGCCAATTGATGGCTTGCGAATTAAGCCTACCCTTCATTTGAGCTGTTTGATGATAAGGAGAGGCAGGGTGGACAAACATCCTCTGAGAATGCTCTGTTTGTGCATTGTTTGTTTTCTGTTGCAGTAAGAGAAACCTAAACATTAGTGGTCGACATGCCCCCTTTATCGTACGACTGGCCACTATTAGTGGATGGCCGGCCACTACTTCTGGCTTGCCGGCCACCTTTTGCAGCCAAGTAGTACCACTTTTTTTCAGAGCGCAGAGTAGAGGTTGAGGTGCAAAATAGTGTAGAGGCCTTCTCGGAGGAGAAATTCATGTGCATGCATAAGCCATTTCCTTGCTCCTCGAGACCCGTTAAATTTGTTTTGGTTAATAGTAGTATGTTGTTAGTGGATTGGTAATTAATTACTTAGTTAATCCGTAATGTAACTAATTAGTTAGCTTAATTAATTAATTTTGTGTTTTAATTATTTAATTAGCTAGAATAGTTAGTTAAATTCGTTGTTGTAATAATTAGTTAAGTGACTTAACTAATTCGGACCCTCTTATGCAAGGGCCAATTTGTAATAATTTGCTAGTGTAGTTAATTTATTTCATTTGGTTTGTAATAGTTAGTTAATTCATAGAAATTAGCTAATTCATTTATTCTGACCCCTCTTGTGCAAGGGCCAACATGTAATAATGCATGTATGTCTTCCAACCTTACGTCTTTCTCCCCTTTATTTGCCTGCTTATGATGGATAGTTTAGAGCATCACATTTTATTTAGCATTTTCCATGATTTGCATCCATGTGTTTTGCATGCATAAGGTTTGGCTCCTCATTCTAACAAGCATTGTCGTTTAAATACTTCTTTGAAAATGTGTTTAAAATTGCATGCTATCAAATTGATTCATATGCTATGCTAGTAGTCGGATTTCTGATTGCATATTGCATGTGTTGCATTAGTCATGTTGAATTAGTTAGGAGCATGCAATTTTCTAATTTATTTCCTCTCTTTGGCTCACCTCGGGAATTGGTGTAAGTTTTATTGCTTTGGCATATCGCATGTGTGTGATTGTTGCCATGTCAAGCATAAAGACCTTGAGGCTAATTGCTTAAGTGATATACTTGTTTGAATGCCTGTGGATGAAAACTAATTACTAAAATTGGGATGAATTGATCAATGCACATATGAGCTCGCTTTTTCAAGTGACATGTATTCAAAACTATTTTTCAAAAAAAAACATGACATCAAAACGTTCCAAATTTTGCAAATTAGTCTATACTTGTGTGCGCATCACATAGTAAGTTAGCCTAATAATCGAACCAAGAGCATATAATGTAAATAAGAGCACATCATGATTAGTAGAGACCGATCTTTGATCGGGCGAGTGGGGTGCTCAATTCATGACCTTTCCCTCTCGTACCTAAGTTCCCGAGCTGAGACACTTTGGTGATGACGGATAAATGGCCTTTGGCACGAGTTTCGAGTTTCCTAAATTTTTCAAAAATATTTAGGTGTCGACTCTATATACTGGCAAACCAGTCCATTTTTGACATTTTGATTCAAAATCGATTTTCCAAAAGATTTACTGGATTTGGACTTTTTGTATTTATCTATTTCACATTGCACTTGTGAAATCAGATTTAGAACCACAGGAATCCAAACTGTAGGGCTATTGTTTCCGAAAAAGAGCACGAAAACCAATCCACAGTTTCTGGCAACTCTACTGGAGAATTTAGAGAACTTGACTCGAACTTCATGATGTTAAATTATATCTATATTTATATGTTCTTTGCATTTGCATTTGCATTGTTACACTTAAGTCACTATGTTTTTCATCTGCTATTCGTGGATGGTCTGCTACAGGCTTCCCCAAACGCTTGCCAAAAGGCTGACTGGTCGTGGGCTCTGCCAAGTTGGGAACACAACCCTTGGATCTGGACTACCGCTATACTGTTTGATCTTCCTTTTGCATCTCGGTGTTAGGTGTGAGAGGTATATTAGGTAGTCCTACTGAGGTACCCTTTTTGACCATTTGGCCTAGTTACATATAGAAAAGCCATAAAGACTGTTCCAAACTTGGACAAGACGCTCACCCAAATGCAGGATTACGTGAAACCGCTTGATTGAAATAGTGAATCCTGGCTCATGACAAAACTAGGACATGGTAACCCTACCCCCTCATAGGTGTGTTTTGATTCTCTCTTAACTGGTATGTGCTTTACAGTGAAACTGTATAGGAATGTGCATATCAGTTGCAAGGTTGGTATCTGTTTTGGGGCAGAATTCAGTGTGGAGTACAATTCTACAGCTTTAATCATGTTTGTGTTGATAATATCTTAGCTGAGGTGCTGTGCGGTTTCTGATTGCTACTCTTTTGCTTTATTTCTTTTGCTAGGTAATTTAAAACCATAGCTTTAGAAAGTTCGGATATCCCCCAAGTACTCTGGACCCGAGTCGAAAGACTTTGTAAGGCTAGGGATCTTGTTCAGGGATAACCCGTGTTTACATCACTCTCACCGGTTACAAGACGGAGCAGAACCAGACATAATTCACCAATCCAATTCTTACAGTAATTGCCTCTCAGCTCCCCTGTGTTCAATCCGGTTCAAGAGCAGTCATCCACTTCCAGTCCATTTCAAAACCAGTCACCTATTCCAATGGCACAGTATCCCCTAGCCAATATGGAGGAATTAATACTCCAGTTGCAGCAAACAGTGGAAGCACTATAACATGATGCGGCTCGCCAGGCCGAAGTTGCGGTCCGTCAGGTTGAGGTGATAACTAGGTCACAACAACAGCAACCACAATCGGTTGTGACCTCTACATCTCGTGTACCCACCACAACCATTCTAGCACTCGGAGCCACTACTAATATTGGCAATGTTCAAGAAAACCAGGGCAATCTAGCAGAACCTATCCCAGCACAAGCTTCTAAAGCCCCGATTTATCAGACTGAGGCACCATTCAAGTTCGAGGTTGACCCAACTAAACTCAAAGTCAACAAACTGGAGAAGCTATTCAAAAGTGCGCAAGGGGTTAACTCCATCCCAGACATAGAGGACGGATACACTAATTCTGCGGTTACATTTCTAGATCGATTCAAGATGCTACACATTGATCATTATGATAGTTCCGAGGATTCGATGGTTCACTTGCAATTATTTTCAGATATCCTGTGGCTGATGGGCTTAACTATATCACAGAAGCTGTATCTCTCTGGTCGCACCATGTCGGGTATAGCGACCATTTGGTATGCTAAGTTGGAAGATTCCATCAAACAAAATTGAGAGGAGGTGGCCGAAGTCTTCATTGCTCAGTACTCGTACAATACACAAATTGAGGTCACAACTCGTGATCTCGAGGCAACACATCAAGAGTCGAAGGAGGGTTTCTCTAAGTTTGTAACAAGATGGAGGGCCAAAGCCTTGATGATGACCATGAGGCCTTTTGAGAAGGACTAGATCAGAATGGTCATTCAGAATCTGCATGGCAAGTTGCTGCAGAAGATGATTGTTCTACCTCTATTTACCTTCACAGAGCTTCATGAAATGGGGGTCCAAATTGAGGATGCCATGAAATAGGGGCTTATTACTAAGGATAAGGAGCCAGCCAAGAGGCCATTTGTTTGTAGTTCTAATGCTGCCAGCAGTAGCACAGTTGTGAGGCCATCGGACATAAGTGTTGTCACCACAACAAAAACTACTGACCCCTTTGCCAATGTAGGCCCGCAAACTTCATCCAACCCTACCCGACCTTAGGGTAGGACTTTTAACCAACTATACATGACCCTATCCAAAGCCATGCAAGTGCTAGTCAAGAAAAGGCACTTAAAACCCTTAGAACGTCTCCCACCCAAACACAACCCTGCAAAGTATTGCGCTTTTCACTAGCAGCACGATCATGACACTGACCAGTGCTTCTGATTACGTCATAAGATTCAGGATCTCATTGACAACAAGGTGATCGCTTCACCTCAGAAACCAAATGTAACCACAAATCCACTCCCGACCCATAATCAAGTCCCCTCACCCCGAAACCTTAACCTCATCCATACACTGGCCACTTCTTATGACCCCAGCATATATATTACCCCATCCCACCTACCGAAACCAATGTTGTTCATTCCCAAGGGCATAGATCCGTGCATGATGGGCACATTTAAGCCACAACTTGAGCCTCCCAACGAGGTGACAATACTCGTGGTTAAGGAGGGTCTGGCCTCGGAAGGAGGTACTAGTTTATTGTTGAAGTGTCTTGGGGACTTATCTGAGAAGGTGTATGACTCGAGTTGCTATACTGTGCTAACTAGGCAAACCAAGCCTGAATTGGTGCTACCAATCTCGATAGATATCGACGTGGTCAGGGAGGATGGCTCGAGCCAAGGGTTAGATGATTTGGTAAATCTTGAAGAGGATTTGAACAACCTGCAGTTCCTCGATGAGCATGGTCAGGGAGATGTACAGATTAGGTGGTTTGACCTGAATGGATCGATCGATAATGCCGAATGACTGAGTGATGAGCCAGATAAAGAAGAAGAAACTAGGATAAATCCAGAGGGAAAGGAAGCAGGGGTACCTGCAGTAGCTGGAAAGGTTAATGAGAATGGAAAATTGCCGGAGGGCACATGTGCGGGAAACCCAGCCCAAGAAGTGGGTGTTGTGAACACTATAGATACTGAACAAGAAGCTGCACTAAGGTAGTTTGCAAGAGAAAGAAATGAAAACAGCCAGAAAACTACAATTGCGTGTCGCTTTGAGGGGGGCACTTATTCTGTGAAAATGATTGAAGTAGAGCCGAAAATCTATTTGGCCGCAATTGATGGCTAGTGGTGGGAGGGCAATGATTTGCATCTGGCCCAACTGACGAAGATTGGGGAGACTACCTCCCGGATAATACGTGGTATGCTGAGGAGATAGACCATCTAGCCCACAGTGGACGGTACTTTAAGCCGCCGAACCTGGATCAAGCAGAGGCGTCTGGAAAGGAAAAGGATGCCGAGAAATAGAAGAAGAAACCACTAGAAGAGGAGTCAGTGCTAAAGCAGCTCAAGAAAATCCAAGCTGATATCTCTATCTGGGGGCTTCTTATGGCTTCACGGGTGCACCAGCAAGTAGTATTGTCGGCAATGGACAAGGCTAAATTGTCCATTGATACTACGCCCGAGCAACTTGTGGGCTTGTTCTTTCCGGGTGGTGCCAAGCCAACGCTCACTTTCTCTAACAAAGAGCTGCTGCCGGAAGGCTCAACTCACAGCAAGCCGTTATACATATCTACGGAATGCAAAGGGAAGTGGGTGCCAGTGGTGTTGGTAGATATTAGTTCTGTCATTAATGTCTGTCCGTCCCGTACTGCCTACACAATTGGTCTTGAACCGACGGACTTTATCCCCATAGCCCAAGTAACACGGGCGCATGACAACACAAGTCGAGAGGTCATGGGTACAATAAAAGTACGAGTCCAGGTGGGCCCATCTGAGCAAGAGATTGAGTTTCATGTCCTAGATGTACTAGCTACCTTTAACCTGCTGTTAGGGAGGCCTTGGTTACATCATGTGAAGGCTGTGTCCTCCACCCTCTATCAAATGTTGAAGTATCCTCATGGGGGAGGGATATCAATTGTTTTTGGGAACTCATCCATCCATCCACCTCCGGAGGTAACTACGCCAGTGCTAGAGATCCATCATGGTGACGAAGCTGTATTCCTCTCGGGATTCACTTTGGTGGAAGCCCGAGTAGTGCAGACCATTCTGGTGGCAGACGAAGGCATGTACATTAGTGCCCAGTCCATCTACTTCATGAACAAGTTGCGAATGTTCTAGGAATGGGACTTGGAAAGAGCGGACGTAAAGGTGTTGCAGCATTAGCAGAGGTGCCACACAACCCGCATGCCTTTAGACTGTGCCATGTGCCCACGAAAGAGGATTGGATAAGAAAAGGGGAAGAAATAAGGGGCAGAGCCAAAGCCAAGAGAGCCGGGAAGCATTATGAGCTTGTCCACAGGCGAATCCAAAGGACGTTGAATGGCCGTTTTGTTTGAGAAGGAGTGGATTTTCCTTTTTGGAGCTTTCTCGAGCCTTGGGTAAATTCCTCAAATGAGCGTGTCCCCGGGTTCGAGATCTTTTTTGACCATTAGCTGCAGGACAGTGATGAGGAAAGGGTTAAACCAAGCATCAAAGCTAACTAGAGCATGGATGATGACTCAGACGACAGTGAGCCTAGAGTAGGGGCAGCATTGGCTAGTCTCCTGATAGATCCTGCAGCCGACCAAGAGAACTTGGGGGATAACTTTATTGTCTCCATGATCGGGGAAGAACTGGGCGTGGACCCAACCTCTGGAATTTTGGATGTATCGAGGGCACCATGTCTTACTTGGTAGTTGGAGGAAGGCTACCTTTCCAGTTCTAAATTGGGTGATGTGCTAGAATTTGATTCCACTGAGTCTGTGGAGTCGGGATCAGATTCAAGTTCATCTGGGTTTGAGTCTGTGTAACAAGTCCGCGAGGGACCTCACTACAGTTCGGACTCAATTTTGTTGTCGCGGTTCTTAATCTTGAACCAAAGAGTCCAAATCCGGCAAATCGTTTTGAGAAAAACAGATTTTTGAAAGAAGTGCCAAACATGGATTGCTTTGCCAGATACAGAGTCGCCACCTAAATGTTTTTTATGGGGAATTTAGGAAACCCTGACTCGGTGCCAAAGGCCACGTGTCCGTCATCACCAAAGTTGCCTCGGCTCGGGAGCTTGGGTACGATTGGGGAAGGTCAGCTATGAGCACCCCCTCTCGCCCGATCTGAAGATCGGCCTCTACTAACCATGATATCCGATTTTGAAAACGTTATGTGTTCTTATCCCAGTTAATTAGCCTAGAATTACTATGTTGTGCGCACAGCAAAAAGGTATAGACTAGATCACCTAACTTGGAACGAAACATTGCATATCCGTTTGTTTGGAAAACGCTTTGGAATTTGCTACTCGCAAGTAGGCTAAAACACGGATTTCAATGAATTGCTCCAACTCAAACAATCCAACCTTCACCCATGGGCATTCAGGCAGTTTATATCACATAAGCATCTAGCCACATGGTAAGCATGCTGTCATGTTAACATTCACACTCGTGCGAGATGCTAAAGCATAAAATACTTACAATGTACTCCGAGCCAAAACAAAGAACACGTTAGCAATCATGCATGATCCAAGTCCATGTTAAGTGGCTAATGCGACGCATACAGAATGTCACTAGAATAGGCTCGGCTAATCTAAGAATGACATGTGAAAATGCACAGATAGCATGTATTCAAGTTAGATTTGAAATACTTATGTAGTTAGCATGATGCGCCGAGCCGGGTGCATGCAATACTGATGAATGATGCACGCATGCATAGCATAAGGTATGCTAAATTAAACATGTCCTAATACTAACCATCAAAGGAGGTAAGTAAAAGGGGGAAAGAAGTGGGGATTGGAAGACATGCACACACGCACCCACACTTATTACAAATTTGCCCTCGCCCGGAGGGACCGAAAGAATAATACAATTAATTAACCTACAAGCTAATTAATATTACAAACCACCTAATTAACAAATCAATTAAGTATTGAAAGCAGTAAACAGTAGCCTCGGGAAGAGGGTCCAATGCATGCGCGCTTGGTTCCGCTCGGAAAGTCACTGCTATACGCAAGTTGCCTCTGCTTTGGCTGTCCTGCTCCTCTGAAGACTTCAAAGGTCTCAGGGTGTGCTCTCTGGATGCTGGGGAACACCACCGGCTGAGGGAATTGATCACCGGCCATGGGAAATGCTCACCGGCTACGAAGTTTCTCCATCGGCCAAAAATGATGGCCGGTCGGCACTTAAGATGGCCGGCCGGCCAAATCTTCCTGCAAAAACTGGTTTGACAGCAACAGAGGGCAAAACTTGGCATGGCAATACATTTCAAGCTATGTATGCACCAACCACACCCCTTATCATGTGAATGACTCAAAGGAGGATGGGCCTCGATTCTCGGACCACCAATCGCCTATTTCCATGCATGATGGCCCAAAGAATCAAGTATGCATCTTGATATGGAATGCAATGAATATAATCAAGCAAATTGAACTCAACCTCTATCACAAGCAATTCAAGAGGCAAAGCATGTATGCCGATGCAATGCAATCCTAAGCATGCCAACTAGTATGCAACATGGGCAATGCTATGTGCACATGCAAGCATGCAAGCAAACATACAAGGTGAGCATGCAAACAAGCAAAGGGAATGGACTTAAACTAACATGGATAGCTCATGAGCATGCCAAAATCAGTGGCCAATGCTATGGAAGTGAGGTCCAACACACACACACACATGCACATGTTAATAGGCCAACACTTAAGCACATAAAAGCAACTTTTAAGCACACTTAAAAGAGACTAAACATGGACAATTAGCATGCACATTAAGCTCTGAAATCATGTTAAATATGATGCCAAATCAATTAAACAGGATAAGCCAAGACATGCAATCAAGATCCAAAACCCAAGGTAAGCTAAGGGAGGCATTAAACTACCCTTAACAAAACTAAACATGGCATGAATTAAATGATCAAAACAGAGTTTTAACATGTTAAAACAAAGCCAACAACACATCTAGATGGCATCTAAATGGCTCAAATCCAAAGGCATGCATAGTTGCCAAAACATGGAGCGTACAACACAAGCTTTCAAGGCATCAAAGGCAAGCACACAAGCATGTTTTAAGGACTGAAATAACATGGTAAGTGGTTCCAAACCACTGAAAGAATGCAAGTAATGCATGCTACACACTCACACACCTAAGGCTAACAAGCCAAAATGCAAGGTAGCTATACCAAGCATGCTATGGTCGACCAAGACAACCAAAAACAGAGCTTAAGCATGCTAAAACAAACATAAAAGCTTCACAAAGCTTGGCCAAAATCATGCTAGAACAAGGGTTAAAACCTAAAGCATGTTAAGGCCTAAACATGGCATTACACGGCATGTATGCTAAGCAAGCATGGTGTACCAAAACCAATTAAGCACAATGCTATATTATGACATAACAAGCATAAAGATCAGTCAAGGCATGGCCAACATGAACCTAAACATGGTGCTCACTAAAGAGGCAAAAATGGCCCTTTTCAAGGACAACAAGGAGAGGGGGTGGCCCTCTCCTTCCTAGGACTTCAAGGCACCATCCTCATCACTGAAATCTCTCAAGATTTCAGTGGTGAGGAGGCCCAAACACAATGGTCCCAGAACTCAACCAAAATGGCACAAAACAAAGGCCAAACAAGCCTTAAGAGGGGTCGAACAGCCCCAAAACTTAAAGCACCCTTAACAAACTATTTAGAGCAGACAAAGACAAGACTTTATATGTTATACACTAAGCTCAAAAACAGGTGTAAGATAGGCTAAAAAGCTTTGCAAAAATGGGGTAAAAAGAGCAAGTTTATTACCCTTGAAGACCTCCTTCACAAATGGTGGTCCAGCTGCCTTTCCAAGCTCAAAACTAGCTCCAGAACTTCAAAACAACCCTCAAGGGCCTCAGCTCCCAAGAAAAGGTGTGATGGTGGGTGTTTGTGCACAAAAATGGGACTAAACACACACTAAACACAAGAAAGAGAGAGAGATAGAGATAGAGGATATATGTAAACCCTAATCCTAAAGCTCAAGCTCTGAAAATGTTGTCTAAAATGTCTAACCCCTTTGCAAGAGAGAAGAGCCCCTCTTTTATAGACAATTAGTCTTGTAAAGCTTCCCAAGGAAGCTAACAAGAGGGCAATCCCTCCATACACGTGTATGGAGGGGGGGAAAGTGCAAGCCAGCTGCACAAAAATATCTGCAAAAGCAGATGCACAGTAGTCGGCCGGCCAAAAATGCAATTGACCAAAAAAAGATAGTCGGCCGGCCATCTATAGTGCCGGCCGGCCGGCCAAACATTTGGCCGGTGGCAACAAAACAAAGCCGCTGGCCTCAAGCCACGGCAGGTGGAGTGTGGGGATGGCCCACAAGCCATTCCCTGCCCCTCCAAGGCAAAGCACAAGTGTTTGGTGCAAAACCAGACACGGAACAGTCGAGTCAAGAGATCCTGAGGCAAGGCGCGTAGCCAAGACCTCCGGGAACTCAAGACGAACACAGACATGGATGATCATCGAGTGTTCAAGCGGTGACGTCCAAGTCTTGAGGACGGTCAAAAATGGGGTGTCTACAGTCTGGCATTCCTGGGAGTGGTAACCCGGATGCCAAAGTCCTGTCTAGGTCTTCATTCAGCTCTTTTTTTTTTTTTTTTTTTTTTTTTTTTTTGAGTCTACAACTGAAGATCTAGACCGTTTGGATGAAAATGCTGTAGATTCTATGTACTTCTCTGTGCCACTGGTTTATTGCAGACCAAGATTTTAATTTTAACGAAAATGAAGAGAAAGAAATTCCTCTAGCTTTGAACAACTTGATTAATCGAGAAGAGGAGAGGCATGCTAAGCTGTGTATTGATGAAATCAGTGCCATTAATGTGGGTATTGAGAAGGATCCACACTTGGTCCAGATCGGGTCCACGTTGTCTTTGGAGGAACACGAGTGTTTAATCACTTTATTAACAAATTTCAAAGATGCTTTTGCGTGGTCCTACGAAGATATGCCTGGAATTGATCTTGAGATTGTACAGCACCAGATCCCTCTCAATCCCGAGGCCGGACCAGTCAAATAGAAGCTGTGCAGAATCCGTCCAGATTGGGCACTAAAAATTAAGGAAGAAGTCACCAAGTAGATTGATGCATGATTGTTGTTAGCATCCGAGTATCCGACTTGGTTGGCCAATGTTGTCCCAGTGCCGAAGAAGGATGGCAGAATTTGGGTTTGTGTCAACTTTGAGGATTTGAACAGAGCCAGCACGAATGATGACTTTTCACTGCTGCATATTGATGAGTTAGTAGACTTCACCACGGGGCCATGCCTTGCTTTCCTTTATGGATGGGTTTTCCGGATATAACCAGATTCTGATGGCACCGGAGGATAGAGAAAAGACGGCTTTCACCACACCATGGGGGGCGTATTGCTATCAAGTCACGCCTTTTGGATTGAAAAATGCTGGGGCTACCTATCAGAGGGCTGCGACCACCATTCTACATGATATAATCCATAAAGAGGTTGAGGCATTTGTGGACGACATGATTGTCAAATCCAAAGAGCGAAAAGGCCACTACACCACACTAGAAAAATTCTTACAATGGATCAAGGAATACAGATTAAGGTTAAACCCGCAGAAATGCACCTTCGGCGAAACGACAGGGAAAATGCTAAGCTTTCTGATCAAGCAGAGGGGAATTGAAGTAGATCCTTCCAAAATCAAGGTCATCTTAGAAATGCCACTAGCAAGGACTGAAAAGGAGGTGCATGGCTTTCTGGGTAAAGTACAATTCATAAGGCAATTTATCTCCAAATTAACCTTAACTTGTGAACCACTATTTGGTCTCCTAAAGAAAGGAAAGAAGTTCTGATGGGATGATCGATGTTAGTTTGCCTTTGAGCAGGTCAAGCAATACCTCCAGAATCCGCCTGTATTGTTGCCACCAGAGCTGGGGAAGCCTATAATTCTGTATTTGTCAGCGACAGACTCGACCATGAGGTGCGTGTTGTAGACACCCCATTTTTGACCGTCCTCAAGACTTGGATGTCATCGTTTGAACACTCGATGATCATCCATGCTCGTGTTCGTTTTGAGTTCCCGAAGGTCTCGGTTGCGTGCCTTGCCTTAAGATCTCTCAACTTGTCTGTTTTGTGCTTGGTTGTGGACCAAGGACTTGTGGTTTTGCTTCTGAGGGAAAAGGGTGGCTTGTTGGCCATCCCTTCAACCAATCGGCTAAGGCATTGTGCCATCGGCCATTAGTGTTGGCCTATCGGCACTTTTTTTGGTCGATCGACCATATTTTTGAGCCGAGACCTTTCCATCTACTTTTTACAGATATTTTTTGCCAGCTGTGACAGCTGGTGGGCACAATTCTCATCCTCCATACACGTGTATGGAGGGATTGTATTCAAGACTCAAGCTTGTTCAACAAGCTTGAGAATTGAAATTCTATAAGAAAGGAGGCCCTCCTCCCTTTCCAGGGGTTTTGGAAATTTGATATGCAAGTTCTATCTCTCTCTCTCTCTCTATATTTTACCTCTCTCTCTTGTTTAGCCCTTGTTTGTGCCCAAAAGTGTAAATTCTTCACACTATTGCACACAAACACCTACTAGAACACCATCCTTTGGTTGCTGAGGTCCTTAGGAGTTGGTTTTGGAGTTCTTGGACGGGTTTTGATCAGAGAAGAGTGCTGGAGTTGTGTTCTTGAAGGTGTTCTTGAAGGGTGAGTCAACTACCTTTTAATCCCCCATTTTGGCTTAAACTTTTAGACCTACTTGCATATTGTTTTAAGCTTAACTCTAAACTACAAAAAGTTCTGATTTTTTATGCTTGTGATGTTTGTTTAAGGTCACTTTTGTGTTGGGGGTAGTCTACCCCTTCTTAGGCCTTGTTTGGCTTTGTTTTGAGCCATCCCTTTTGGCCCTTGTTCTTGCCTTTGCATGACCTTGCTACCACTGAAATGCAGAGGATTTTCAGTGGTGGAAAGGTGGTTCTGGAGTCTTGAATAGGAGAGGGACACCCTCCTCTCCTTATGTCTCATTTGCAAGTATAAATGGCTCATAATAGTAGCATGTTTGCTTAGCATGTTTTGGCCCCATTTCAGCAAGTATTTGGTGTTATTTTTCCATGCTATACCTTTGTCTAAAGTTGGTTTGGTAGCCTCTTACATGCATCATGCACTTGTAGTGTAATCCTCTCTATTGCCCTAGCATGCATCTTGCATTTGGATCATCATTCTTGCTTGTTTTGGCTCAACTCAAAGAAGGTTTTAGTCATGTTTTACCATGCTCTAGCTCTGATTTGTATTGTCTTGGTCATGCATGCATTGTTTTGTATAGCCTTGGTTCAATCTAGCTTGTTGGCTTTCAGTGTCCAAGTCATTAGCATGCATTGCTTAGACCATTTTCATGATTTGGCATCATTTCATATGAGATTTCAGTTCATATAGTGTGGTCATGCATTCACATTTGTTACCTTTTCCATGTATTGAGAGGTTGGTGTTTTATGCCTCAAGAATGAATCATTGCGCATGCTATCATACTTAGGCTTTTGGGATGCCATCTCAGTGGGTTTTGGGGCTTATTTTGACATGCCACAACTCTGTTTTTCATTGGTTAAGTCATGCCATGCTTGGTTGTAATAGGTGTAGTGTAACACCCCTTGTTAGCTTTGCATGCCTCATGCTTTTTGGACTTTTGTTCTAGTTTGTTTTGGCTTTGGTCCATGCATGTTTTAGACTCACTTTGGTATGTTTTAGGATTGTTTTGGTTCGCTTAGCCATTTGCTTCATGTTTTGCATAGCCTTGGTGTGAGTCCTTTTGCTATCTTCAAGCTTTGAGCTTTCTTACATGCTATACTTGTTTTGCTTGGTTGATTTGGCATCATTCCATGCTTAATTTCAAGGCCTACAGTATTGTCACATGTTCATACCTTTCGCTCTTTAAGTGCTCTTAAGAGTTGGTATCTTCATGCCTTGTTTGTGAACCAAAGTGTATGCATGTTTGCATGTGCTTTTGTCTTCATTTTCATTGGCATCTGGCCACTGATTTAGGCATGGCTGAGGCCTGCCCATTTTGGTTTAAGTCCATCTTTGCATGTGTGTTGCATGCTTGCTAGTTTGCATGTTGTTGCATGCTTGTCCATCTTTGCCTGCCATGCATGTTTGTATGCTTAGGTTGCATTTTGCATGCTTTCCAGTTTGCATTTTGTCACATGCTTGTTTAGGTTGCATTGCATTGCATTTGGCATGCTTGTTACCTTAGCCTTGTGTGCATGTTTGAGTCATATTGCGTTTGGCATGCTTATGTTGCATTGCATAGCTTTTCCATGTTGCATGCATTGCATTGTATTTGGTTTGGGGTGTCAAACCAAACATGAGGATCGAGGGACGTTTCATACTTGAAGTGACGAAACGTGCCTCAATCCTCGATTGCTGACGCTCTTGATCCAACATGATAGAGTGTGAGGCATTTGTGTGTTTTTGTGCATTCATTCCATATTGATGTGTGCAATTCGGCCTCTTTGGCCATCATGCATCGAAATGCAAGATTGATGGCTCGAGAGTCGAACATTACACTCCTTTGAGTTCCAAACATGATAAGGGGTGTAGTTGCACAACATAATCTTGCAAATGAATTACCATGCCCTTGTTTGTCCTCTGCTCCAGCAAAAGGAGCAGTTTGCAGGAAGAGATCGCCAATCGGCTATCTGGAGTGCCGATCGGCTAACAATTTTTGGCCGATAGACTAAAAAGTGGTCGATGACCCGTTTCCCTTGGCTGATGGCAATATCTTTTGGCCGATGGCCTCTCAGAGTGTCCATGAGGTGGTTCAGAAGCATCATAGAGATTTTCACAATTTTCAGAGGTGCAAAACAGTGCAAACAGAGGCAACATGAGGCATGCCAACAGATTTTCGAGCGAAGCCGATCAAGCATGCATATGCCCCTCTTCTCGAGGCCGGTTTAACTGTTTTGTAACTTAATTAATTTTCTCAATTAGTCAAGAGTTTTGTAATAATTAATTAGCTAGGATAGTTAGTTAATTAGTTGGTTTGTATTATTTATTCGGACCCTCCGTCGAGAGGGCGAATTTTGTAATAAGTGTGCGTGAGTGTGTGAATGTCTTCCAACCCCATGTCTTTCTCGCTTTTACTTAACCGCTTACGATGGTTAGTTCTAGGTCATGTTTTGATTAGCATCCTTATGCTTCGCATGTTTGCATCCATTCATCTGTATTGCATGCACCGGGCTCAGCGCATCATACTAATTGCATTGTATTTCAATTCCTACTTGAATACATGATTATCAAGTTGCATCTCACATGCCATTTTAGAATAGCCGGGCCTATTGTAGTTGCATTTTTGCATGTGCTACATTAGCCATCTTAACATAAACTAGGATCATGCATGATTTCTAACTAGTTGTTGTTTTGGCTCAGAGTACTAGGTAAGTGTTTATGCTTTAGCATCTTGCATGAGTGTGAGTGTTGCCATGATAGCATGCTTGCCACGAGGCTAACTGCTTAAGTGTTTAACTGCCTGAATGCCTGTGGGTGAAGGTTAGATTACTTGAATTGGAACAATTCATCGAAATGCAAGTTTTAAGCCCACTTGAGGGTGGCAAAATCATGTTTTCTTAAGCCCACTTGAGGGTGGCAAATCCACATCTTAGCCTAATTGTGAGTAGCACCTTCAAACCATTTTCAAACAAACAAACATGAGATGTTTTGTTCCAACTTAAGCAATCTAGTCTATACTTGTATGCTATGCGCATCACATAGTAAAGCTAGCTAATAACCGGAATAAGAGCACAGATGTTTTCAAAAACAAGATATCATGCTTAGTACAGGCCGATCTTTGATTGGGCGAGTGGGGGTGCTCATTGCATGACCTTCCCCTCTTGTACCCAAGTTCCCGAGCCGAGGCAACTTTGGTGATGATGGACACATGGCCTTAGGCACGAGTCAGGGTTTCCTAAATTCCCCCCAAAATAAAATATTTAGGTGACGACTCTATATTTGGTAAAGCAGTCCATGTTTGGCACTTCTTTATTAAAATCAGTTTTCCAAAACGATTTGCTAGATTTGGACTCTTTGGTGATTTATCAATCTTGCATTGCACTTTACGAGATTAGATTCAGAACCGTGACATTGAGTCCAAACTATAGTAGCTTGAGAACAAAACAGATTTCGCGCCCATTTCGCGTGCAGAGCCGTGACATTCGGGCACGTCTATAGTTTCTAGCGACTCTGTTGGGGATTTAGAGAACTTGACTCGAACTCATGATATCTTGTTTTGATTACACTTATGTATCTTTTTGCATTGCATTTGCATTGGTGCGCCTAGGACACCGTGTTTGTCGTATGCTATTCCTGAACGGTTTGCCGGAGGCTTGCTTTGAGAAGTGTGCCATAAGGCTGACCGGTTGCGGGCTCTGCCATGACGGGAACACAAACCCTGGTTTTTACCGGGGCACCCTTTTTGTCCATTCGACCTAGTGCATATCGGAATCCATAGTGACTATTCCAAACTAGGACAGTTTGCTTACCTGATTATAGGTTGTTTGAAACCGCTGTGTACGTAGTGAAACCCTAGCTCCTGACAATAGGACAGGGAAACCCTACCCCAACATAGGGGTGTTTTGGCTCTTACTTGCTTGTTATGTGGTTTTAGAGTTGGCCTCTACAGGAATGCACGTATCAGTTTGCAAGTCTGGGTATCAGGCCTGCGGGCATCAGTATTTGGGAATCAGTTTTGCCTGTGGGTATCAGATTCAAATTTGGGGTAGTGATTCGGGAAATAGTGATCAGTTGTTGAGAATAGTTCATTCAGCTTGTGTTTCCCAACTGTGTGTCGTGTTAATTTAAGCCGTTATACTGTCCGTTTTTCTGTTCATTGTTTCCTTATTATGCTTTATTTATCTTTTTACAAGGTAGTTTAGCACCATTGCAACCGACCAGGTAGATATCCCCTGAGCACTCTAGGTTAGAGGTCGTAGACTTAATCAATCCAGGGATCTGATAGACGGACAAGCAGTGTTCCTTTCTTTACCCCCGGTTACCAGACGGAGGTCAAAAAGGCGCAGTGTATCGGTACAGCGGTCACCAGATCAGTGGTCTACCCGACCAGTGAACAGTCAGGCTAAGGTCTCAGTTTCTACTATAGAGTTAGATATACCAGTTGTTCAGATAAACCAGCACAATATGGCAGGTATAGAGGAGATGATGCGTTAACTCCAGGAGAGTATAAAAACCATGCAACAGGACGCTGCCCGTCAAGCAGAATTTGCTGCACGCCAGGCCGAGGTTATGGCACAACAGGCAGAGTTGATTGCTAGACTTCAGCAACAACAACCACGACAGCAAGCCGGAGCATCTGCTTCGTACCAACCTCCTCCCCCACCAAGAACTCCCATACTTGGGAAGACCGCACACGTCCAGGATGATACGGACGTTCCAACAAGGCCGGCTCCACCTCCAATCCTACCCCAGCTATCCAAAGCACCAACCAACCTACTAGCTTCCCCCTTTGAGTTTGAGGTGGACCCCACAGCGCTAAAAGTGAGCAAGCTAGAAAAGCTGTTCAAGAAGTCTCAGGGCGTGAAGTCCATTCCGGATATTGAGGACGGGTACACCGACTCGGCCGTGACTCTGCCGGACCAGTTTAAAATGCCGCACATAGACTGTTTCGACGGGTCTGGAGATCCTATGGTGCATTTGCGGCTGTTCTCGGATATCTTAAGGCCGATGGACCTCTCCAGATTGTAGAAGCTTTCTCTGTTTGGTCGGACCCTGTCGGGTGTAGCGGCCATTTGGTATGCAAAACTGGAAGATTCCGTTAAGAGAAGTTGGGAGGAGATGGCTGAGGCCTTCATAGCTCAATACTCCTACAATACATAGATCGAGGTCATAACTCGTGATCTCGAGACAACTAGGCAAGAGCTGAAGGAGAGCTTCTCCAATTTCGTGACCCGGTGGAGGGCCAAGGCCTCGATGATGACCATCAGGCCTGTTGACAAAGATCAGATTCGGATGGTTGTGCGCAACCGCCAGCCCAAGCTCATGCAAAAGATGATCGTTCTCCCCCTCCCCACCTTTGCAGATCTACATGAGATAGGGGTGCAGATCGAGGACGCTATGAAATAGGGGCTCATTGATCATGAGAGAGAGCAGCCCAAGAGGGCATTCAACCACAGTATGAATGCAGGCAAAAGAAGTGCTGTAGCTGCCAGATTTTCAAATGTGGGAATGGTCACCACCACCCCTCCCAAAACCCTTGCAGCTATACCATTCACCGGTGCGTTTGGAAGTGGCTCGCAAACAACCAAATTTGCACCCCGAGGCCAGAGAACCTGTACCCCGCTGTATATGTCTCCGTCCAAAGCTTTGGGGGTTTTGATTAGGAAAGGGCACCTGAAGCCCCTAGAGCCGTGGCCCTTACCAAGTAATCTCCCAACAACCCATAACCCGGCGAAGTACGGCGCCTTTCAGCAACAGCATGGTCATGACACCGACCAGTGCTTTAGATTGCGTCATAAGATTCAGGATCTCATTGACAATAGGGTGATCGTGCCTCCGGAGAAACCGAATGTCACAACCAACCCTCTCCCACCACATAACCAAGCTCCACCTCCCAAACGCATCAATCTAATCCAAACTGGGGTTGAGTCATACGACCCTAGCGTATATATCACCCCATCTCACCTACCCAAGCCGGAGGTGTTCATTCCTGACAGCACTGACTTGTGCATGTTGGACATCTCCCAAACCCAACCTGAAATGGTAATTGTGGCTATCGAAGATAGAATTGGGTCGACTGCGGGGGCAGATGAGATTGATGATACAGAGCCTGAGAGGTCTACCGCTTCATGTACAACCCGAGCGGTTACATTACATCGGCAGGCCAGGCTAGGCCGACTGTGGAATTGCCAGTGGGGACAGAGATTTGTGTAGTACGGCAGCAGAGTCTACTAGGTTGCTTGACAACCAGCGGATGTTGTTGAACAACCTCAGCTAGAACAGGGTTCGTCAGGGACGGGGACATCAACAGTGGCCGGAAGGGCCGAAGAACAGAGTGCATTGTCGGAGAGTGCCGGTGTTAAGAATTTTGCTCGGGATTCGGGCAATTTGAATACAAGAGATGTTGAACAGCAAGCGACGCTGAAGCAGTCTAAGCAGGAAAGGATCGAACATTCTGAGAGGGCCAGAAAGGCCAAGGCCCCTGTGGGGACAGAACATGCTGTGTGCACAAGAACAGAACGTGCTGCGGGCACAGGAACGGAAGGTGCTGTGGGCACATGAATAATTGTGACAGAGCCGGACAGGTGTCTGCCGACTGCCGATGGCATGTGGTGGGAAGATTTCGACCTATGTCTTGCCCACACAGATGAGGACTGGGGGAATAACCAACCGGATGATACCTGGTATGTTGGCAAAATTGACCACATGACTAGGAGCGGGCGGTATTTCAAGCCCCCGCACTTAGATCAACCAGAGGCGTCCGGAAAAGACAGAGAAGTGGAGAAGCAGAAAGATAAATTGCTCGAGGAGGAGGCTCTGCTGAAACAGCTAAAGAAGATACAAGCAGACATCTCCATCTGGGGACTGCTTATGGCTTCAAGAGTTCATAGACAAGCTGTCCTTTCTGCAATGGACAAGGCCAAACTTTCAATAGATACCATGCCTGAGCAGCTGGTAGGACTAGTCTTTCTGGGAGGAGCTTCCCCGACGTTGACCTTTACTGACAAGGAGCTGCCGCCTGAGGGCACAAACCATCACAAACCTCTCTACATGTCTATGGAGTGTAAAGACAAATGGATACCGGTAGTTCTTGTCGATACAGGATCCGCCATTAACCTGTGCACGTCGAGGACGGCATATGCAATCGGGTTGAAGCCTGCCGATTTTGTTCCAACTGCCCAGGTGATAAGGGCCTACGACAACACCAGTAGAGAGGTGATAGGGACTGTGAAGATTTAGACTCAGGTTTATCCAGGACAACAGGGTGTTGACTTTCATGTCTTGGACGTTCCCGCAACCTTTAATCTACTCTTGGGGCGGCCGTGGCTGCACCAGGTGAAGGCGGTCTCTTCCACCCTGCATCAAATGTTGAAATAGCCCCATGGGAAGGGGGTGACAATTGTCTTTAGGAATTCGTCAATCCATCCGCCGCCAGAGGTGTCTACACCGATTTTGGAAATTGAGCATGGCACGGAGGATGTGTTCCTGTCGGGATTTACCCTAGCCGAGGCTCGGGTCATATAGAACATCTTGGTTGTTGATGAGGGGTTATATGTCAGCGCACAGTCTGTGTACCTCATGAACAAGCTCCAGCACATCCTTGGGATGGGACTAGGAAAAAGTGGCCAGAAGGGTATTACTGTATCGGCCGAAGAGCCGCACAATCCGCATACCTTTGGCTTAGGCTATCTGCCTACCAAAGAAGATTGGGTGAGGAAAGGCAAAGAGATGGCCGGAAGAGCCAGAGCCAAGCAGGCTGGGAAGCATTTTGAGTTGATGCGTCAGCCTATCAAAGGCACCCTAAACGGACGCTTTGTCTGGGAGGGGGAAGACTTTCCATTTTGCAGCTTCCCAGAGCCATGGCTAAATGCAGAGAAGAGGCTCCTGCCAGGATTTGAGATCTTCTTCGACTTGTAGTTGTCCGGGGATAATGTTGCCAAAGAGCAGACAGACCCATCAGCTGAGGTTGAGCAGTGTAAGGAAGTGGATTCCGAGAGCACCGAGATTGAAATGGGGGTAGCACTGGCTTGTCTACTTTCAGATCCTTCGATCGAACATGGGTTCTTGGGGGATGACCTCTCAGTGTTCATGATTGGGAATGAAGTGGCTGCGAGCCTATCTTCAAACATTCTGGATGCATCCATCGCACCCTCCCTCATCTGGCAATATGAGGAGCGATTCTTATCAAATAGCACCGGGTCAGGTAGTGAGCCGGAATCTGATTCCACCGAGTCTGTGAGGTCAGAATCAGGTTCCAACTCGTCTGAGTCTGAGTCCGGTATTCCTGGGGGTGACAACTCGGATGCCACAGTCCTGTCTAGGTCGTCTTTTTCTTTTTCCTTTGAGTCTGTTGTAACAGAGGAATCGGGCGACTTGGAAGTGATTAATGAGAATGGAATGACTGTGGCCTTTGAGTATTTTTCTGTGCCCTTGATTTATTGCATTAATTCAGACTTTGAAAATTTCGATGAAAACGACGAGGAAGAAATTCCTCCGATTTTGAAATATTTGCTAGATCAGGAGCAGGAGAGGTTTGCAAAACCACTGGTTAATGAAATCACCACAATTAATATTGGTACTGAGAAGGACCCGCGGCTGGTCCAGATCGGGTCCACATTGTCTTCGGAGGAGCGCGAGCGCTTAGTCGCTTTATTAAAAGATTTCAAAGATGTTTTCGTGTGGTCCTACGAAGATATGCCTGGAATCGATCCTGAGATTGTACAGCATCGGATCCCTCTTGACCCAGAGGCTCGACTTGTTAAGCAGAAGCTCAGAAGGATCCACCTGGACTGGGCTCTCAAGATCAAAGAAGAGGTCACCAAGCAAATTGATGCAGGGTTCCTGCTGGTATCAGAATACCCAACTTGGTTGGCCAATATAGTTCCAGTGCCGAAGAAGGATGACAAAATTCGAGTATGTGTGGATTTCAAGGATTTGAACAAAGCCAGTCCGAAGGACGACTTTCCTCTGCCGCATATCGACGAATTAGTGGACTTTACTGCTGGGCACGCATTGCTCTTATTCATGGATGGATTTTCTGGCTACAATCAGATATTGATGGCACCCAAAGACCGGGAGAAGACTGCTTTCACCACCCCGTGGGGGACCTATTGGTATAGGGTGATGCCGTTTGGGCTAAAGAATGTTGGAGCTACATATCAACGGGCTGCGACCACAATATTGCACGACATGATCCACAAAGAGGTTGAGGTGTACGTGGATGACATGATTGTCAAGTCCAAGGAAAGAGAGGGCCACTACACTGCCTTGCAAAAGTTCTTCCAAAGGATCAGAGAGTATCGGTTGCGACTGAATTCTCAGAAATGTACATTTGGTGTTACAGCAGGGAAAATGCTGGGGTTCTTGATCACATAGAGAGGTATCGAAGTCGACCCTTCCAAAATCAAGGCCATCTTAGAAATGCCACCACCAAGGATTGAAAAGGAGGTGCGAGGCTTTCTGGGTAAAGTGCAATTCATAAGACGGTTTATTGCAAAATTAACCTTGACTTGTGAACCACTTTTTGGTCTCCTGAAGAAAGGAAAGAAATTCCAATAGGACGGCCGATGCCAAGCTACTTTTGAACAAATCAAGCAATATTTACAGAACCTACCTGTGTTGTCACCGCCTGAGCCGGGGAAACCGTTGATTCTGTATCTTTTAGTGACTGAAACTACGATGGGTTGCATGCTTGCACAGGAGTCTGAGGACAAGGTGGAGAGAGTTATCTACTACCTGAGCAAGAAAATGCTGGATTATGAGACCCGCTACACTCTGCTAGAGAAGGCTTGTCTGGCTTTGGTATGGGCTGCCAGGAAGCTGCGGCACTACCTGTTAGCTCACTCTGTAATACTGGTTTCGAGATTAGATCCCATCAAATATCTCTTCGAGAAATCGGCACTTATGGGCAGGCTAGCCCGTTGGTTGCTTCTTCTTTCCGAATTTGATCTGAAGTATGTGACGCGCAAGTCAGTAAAGGGGAGAGCGGTAGCGGAGTTCCTAGCCGATCACCCAGTAGAAGGGGATGAAGCAGTTGAGTACCTATTCCTAGACGAGGCCATTCTGCATGTTGAAGACGAAACTTGGACGATGTACTTTGATGGAGTGTCAAACCAATACGGGTATGGGATAGGGGTGTTGCTGATAGCACCCGACATTTCCCGTATGAGGCATGTATTGCTGGACTAGAAGCAGCACTAGAACTAAGGGCAAAATGGTTGGACGTCATCGGGGATTCGAACCTTGTTGTATCTCAAGCTAAAGGAGATTGGAAAGTCAAAGAAGAAAAGATGAGAATCTACCACCAGACCTTGGACATGCTGATTCCTCGGTTTGAAAAATTGAATTTTGCTCATCTGTTAAGAGAGAACAACAGGTTCCCTGATTCATTAGCAACTCTATCTTCTATGATAGACATCCTTTTCGGAGTCCAGATGCGTCCGATCATCATCGAACAGAAATTTACGCCGGCCTACGAGCTGATTACTGCCATAGATGAGGTACAAGATGAGAACCCCTGGTATTACGATGTCTGGAACTTCTTAGAAAAAGAGGCGTATCCACCAGGGGCAAATGACAAGGATAAGAGGGCAATTCGAAGAATGGCTGCTCAGTTCATCGTCTGCGGGGGAAAACTGTATAAGAGAGGTCATCTCAGGATGCATAAGCTGTGTGTTGATGCTGAAGAATCCAAGCGCTTGATGGAGGCCATCCATGGAGGAGAGTGTTGAGCGCACATGAACGGGGTGATGCTAGCCCGGAAGATCCTTAGACAGGGTTACTACTGGTCCACCATGGAGGAGGATTGTATAGGCTTTGTTCGGCGATGCCACAAATGTCAGATCCATGTGAACCGCATGAACATTCCGCCGTTGAAGCTGTACAACATGACTTCGCCATGGCCATTTTTAGTCTGGGGGATTGATGTGATCGGAGCTGTCACTCTGAAGGGGTCCAATGGGCATGAGTTCATTCTAGTCGTGATAGACTATTTTATGAAGTGGGTTGAGGCCCAATCTTATGCGGTGTTGAAGGCATCGCATGTCGCTAAGTTCATCAAGAACAACATCATTTGGCACTACGGGGTCCCGAACGAAATTGTTTCAGATAATGGTTCCCACTTCAAGAAGGAAGTGATCGACTTGTTAGAGAAATACAACGTGGCTTTTCATAAGTCATCTAGATATCGGCCATAAACCAACGGAGCAGTTGAGGCCACCAACAAGAACATCAAGCGTATTCTGCAGAAGATGGTGGAAACCTACGGAGACTGGCCAGATAAGCTGCCCTTTGCTCTGTGGGGCTACCGGACTTCAATTCGAACTTCTACTGGGGCGACTTCGTATTCCTTGGTCTATGGGATGGAGGCCATTCTGCCTATCGAAATTGAGGTTCCGTCATTACGAGTATTGGCTGAGTGTCAGATAGCTGAGGCAGATTGGCAGCAAAGCAGGTTTGAAGAACTCATGCTCTTTGATGAGAGAAGACTGAAAGCACTGTACCATGTTAAGGGTTATCAACGAAGAATTGCTAGGGCTTTTAACAAGAAGGTTAAGTCCAGGAATTTGAAAGAAGGAGATCTAGTGCTCAAAGACAACCGAGCTCCCATCCACGACCCTAGGGGTAAGTTCAGACCCAATTGAACTGGTCCTTACATCATCAAGTCTATCTGGTCGGGTGGAGCTGTCGTTCTGATGGACCTAGATGGCCTAGAGTTATCCCAACCGATCAACATGGACAAGTTGAAGAAATATTTTCCCTGAGTGGCTCGCTAGGCCGAAAACCCGAAAAGGCGACCTAGGCAAAAGTTAGAGCATGAAAATTTTGAAATTATAAAAACTGAGCTCGCAGGGTTGAAAACCCAGAAAGGGCAGCCTTGGCAAAAGTTATAGCGCAAAAGGAGAGAGTTAATACACGAGTGAACCAGAGCCGAACTACGTAAGGCTTGATTCCCATCTTTGGGATACGTAGGCAACTTCATCCTGAAGTCCAGCCATAAAAACTTCCCCGATCAACTTTGTCCATATGATCATGTTTGGTCATCTTTGTCTATTCTGCATTCAGGAGCTCGGTTGTGATCTCCAGTACAGTGCTATTCAGACTAGGGGCAACTTTCCAGTTGCTTCGATCCGGGGTTGTACATCTCAGTGACAGATCTCAGGCGTGTCCGGTTCTGATCCATATCAAAAATGGTTTTGAAAAGTTTTAATAAAAGTTCTCCTGCTCTTGAATACAAATCGAAGTTGCTTTTTATTACATTCATAAAGAAAACTTGAAAGTACTGATTAAAGCAAATAAATTCGGGGCATAGTCAGGTGTTCCTGCGTCCCCTCCCAGAGCTTGTGGAAGCCTCTGATGCCAAATTTGGCCCGATCTACGCCTTCTCATCAAGCCAAGCTATGCACTCATCAGAGAGGGTGCAACTGAAAGTGGGAGCGGGGGCTAGAAGCTCTCTCGTCCTCCATGCTGTGGCATGCCGAGTTAACTGTGCGCCTCGGACCGGAAATGCAGCAGGGTACTCAATCCCCTCTTCTGGGCAAATCTGATCATGTCCAAACTGGTGCCGGAATCGGAACGGGAAGTAAAGGACAAGTGTGTCAGGCCAATCAACTGAATCCCAGGCTGGCGGGTCATGCTGTAGCTCATCGTCGGTAAATTAAGCTAGGGGCAGCGCCAAGCAATGTCGAGAGCAGACAAACTGCACATCCAGTTGCATCACCATCCCTCATCCAGGGCATCGACTAGACGTCGTCGGAAGAAATAGCTACGGGATGAATACGCTGGGTACGAGTCCACAACCTTCAATTTGTCCATCAACCATACCTGGGGAGGGATGAAAAATGAGAGATTAAAGAATAGAAAGGTGTACATTGAGGGAAAAAGTGAGAAAAAGGTTTTTGAGAGAAAAACCGAGCCTGAGGGCCGAGTGATATGAGCAATATATATGTGAGATGGGGTGGGAAACACTACCTGCAGTAGTAGTGGACTCCCCGCAAATCTAGTCGTCTCCCGGCGATGAAAAGCGTCCAAACCCATCAATGTTTCGACTAGCGTCATGGCGATGCAGCTTTTGCCCTCTTTCAAACCCTCGGCGACCTCAATCAAACAAGTGATAAACCCACCGGAGCCTGGGGCAAGCAAGAAATGAGACAGCATGCACAAGCAAAGCGCATGTCGCCGATAACCCTGCTAGTGATGGTCGCCGCAGTCACCGGCATCAGAAAACTGACGAACCAAGTTCGGAATGTCCAGCTCTCCGTCGTGAATCAATGACCGAGCGTCATGCAAAGTAAGGCTGCACATTCGTTCTAAGGCTTGGACGTAGCCGAACCGGAATTGAGGCAAGATTTCTTCATCACGCTCAGATTCCATTAAAGCTTGGAAATCCTCGAAAGTGGGACATATCTCTTGTCTGCCAAAGCTAAAAACGTGTGTTACCGGATTCCAAAACCTTGTCGTGGCATGAAGGAACTGAAAACGCAGCGGGGTACGACTCAACGTGAATAGTGCATTTATGCCGAAGCCTCAGAAATTCAGCTTTTCCGAGCCATTCGAGTTGGCAATCCAATTTGTGAGATTTTGGACAAGAAATGCTTCTATTTGGTGCAAATTTGAGGTGAAATGGGGAAAACTGCGAAGCTGGGGCTTTTGTAGGAGAAAAGGTGTTGAGTGGAAGACAGGTGTCAACATTTTGGAGGCTCTTGCCATTTTTGGCCGATCGGCCAAAAAGAGTGCCAACCGTCCATCTTTTTTGGCTGATCGGCTAGTAATGATGGCAGATGGCCATTTCTTGTGGCCGATGGCCTCTCCTCTTGTTCTCTAAGCTATCTATGTGTTGAATATGCTAAGAACTTGTGATTGGTTCCACTTCCAATGCCTTTCGATGATGATTTTGCGAAGTCGCACCTGTGTTACTTCAATTTGTTTATCGAGTTGTTGTACATTTGTTTATCGAGTTGTATTTTGTATTCTTTAAGTCTTTGTCTTGCTTATCGAGTTGTATTTACATTTGGTTAGCTAGTCAAGTTCTTTGTTTTGCTTATCGAGTTGGTTTGTTGTTAGTTGGCTCACTACCTGATTAATGCAATTCGAGTGTTTGGTTTTCAAAACAAGTTCAATCTTATTTACATTGTTGTGTAATGCGATGCTTAGAATGAACAAATGCAGCACTTTTCAACGAAAACGGCTGTTTCATTTCATCATTTTCTTTTGCAAAAGTACATACTTTTGAAGAAAGCAAAACTTGCCTGAGGCAGTATAATGTGCAAAACTACCAGTAAAAAGGAAAATAAAGCAAAAAAAAAAAAAGAAAAACAACAAAATGTCTGGATCGGGGTCGGTCGCCTCAAGCATGGGAGTCTGTCCTCGTCCTCTTCCTGGACGAAGGTCCAGGATCGTCGCCACCAACTCCGCCGTCAGAGTTTGAATCTGAGCCATCCGCAGCCTCATCCTTAGACGACTCCGCCTCTGCATCAGACTCGTCGTCATCTGGAATAGGTGCTCACGAGCTGCTCCCAGAGTGAGTGCGCCCGGCTCTGCTGCGGTGACGTATTGAAATCCCTCGTCCAGCTCTCCCTGCTCCTCAGGCAGGTGCTGAAGGTCCTGCTGGAGCACCCCCTGCAGCCGGTATCTGAAATGGGGCCTGAAAAGAGCAAACGACAAATGCATTAGTTATGCTATGCAGAGTATAGTGTATGAATACTGTGAGTAGTGTACGAATGTTGTGAGCAGTGTATGAATGCCGTAAGCAGTATGAGAGTTACAGTGTATCAATGCCGTGAGTGGTATGTAAATGCAGCGTATCAAGTACCGTTTTGACAAGGTGGTGTAACAGATCAGTATGGAACGAATTATGTAAAGTTTTTGAAACTGAGGTTGGAAGAACTCACCGGGATGCCATAGATGGTGAGTAGGTCTATGCTCCGCTACAGCATCCCTATCACTGAGGCCGTCAACTCCAGTGCCTGTCCCGTGTACTCAATCGAAGCCTGCAAAAGTGTTGAAGTCATTAGTATTCTGCGGGATATCAAATGAAATGAAACGAAATGACTGTATGGCACAGAGTAATGAGTATACCACATACTAGGGTCGAGCCGCGAACTCCAACGAGCTCATGATCAGCCGGAGGAGGAGCGATGGGTATCTGGTAGATCTCCCCACCCTGTCCTTGGCATGTCATGGTAGTGGGCAGCTCGGGCCACTCCACTCCACTCCACGTCCCCTCCGGAAGCCGCTCCGGTCACGAGCCTGTGTCGCCCCCGGCACCCCTACTCTTACTACCGGTGTTGCGGGCCTCTCCCTCTCGACTCGGCCAGCACTGGCCAAGGGTCGCATCAGATAAGTCTGGATAAAGGCGGTGTAGTCACCCTCATCTCGGAAAAACTCAGAGTCCCAGCCGATCGTGTAATCGATCATCTCCTCTGGGGTATACCTCTCCTTGTGCCTCATGTGAGTGGGAGGTGGCCTCGGAACTATCTGCTCCGCTATGCCGAGGGTCTGCCGCAAGAAGCGCTCCCCCAGGTACCAAGCCCGGTAGACTGGACCCTCCAACAAGACCCTGAACCGGGCAGTCTCTTGAGCACCGGCATACTGCTCCCTCACTGTGTCAGGCAACGGAGCCTAGGACTGCCAAGTGATCTGTAAATAATGCGATATGCAGTTTGTTATCTGTTATTGAAAGTACAATCCAAAGCGAAGCTCAAATAAACTGTAATGTTTGACATACCTCAACTGCGGTGACGGTGTCGAAGTATCTACGAAAGAATAAGAAGGACTCCCGCAGCCTCCGCTCGTACCTCACGTCGAATCGGTGGGAAAATGGAACAGCGAGAGGCATCTCCACCTCTGGCTCTGGAGCAAGCCTAGGAAAGTAGGCATACACCCACAACTACAGAATGTAATAGGGTAAGAATGAGTATGCTTATTAGTAAGGCATCATGCAGATAAAGCATAAATCAGGATCATGTGCAGTGTGTACAGAGTATTGTGCAGTGTGTGTAGTGTATTGTGCAGTGTATGAAGTGTATTGTGCAGCATGTGAAGTGTATTGTGCAGTTTGTGTAGTGTACAACCAGTGTAAAGCAGATTGTGTGTGTGCAGTATGTGTGGTGTACAGATAATTTAAAGCAGAATTGAAAAGACAGAAAGGGAAAATATACCTCCCAGGCTCGCCAATAGCCTCTGAGCAAATGTCCGATGCGGCGAGAGGATGAGCTCATGTATCCGTAGAGTGTGGCCAAGCCTGCGCCACCCCAGTCGTAGCGACGGATTCGCGTCACGTCCACCAATGCGCTCAGCAGATAAAGGGCGACAGTGTTCACCCAGTCGGTAAAAAGGGTGGTCCCCAACAAGAACATGATGAATCCGCGAGCGTACTGCTCCACCTCCTCCCGGGTCGTGGGCACTTGAATCCGAAACTGGTCCTCGAACCAAGAATACCTCATGGACCCTGGCCGCGAGAGAGGTGGCCGAGCACCGAGTAAGTAGATCTGGGCGGCGTCCCACTTGCCCATGTCGGTGTCGAAAGGAATCGGATCACTGCCTACCCCGATGCCGGTGAGCATCGAGAAGTCGAAGGGAGTCATCGTCGTCTCCCCTGCAGCAGAAAGGTGGAAGAAATCAGTGGTATCCCACCACCTCTTCACCAAAGCACCAAGAAGGGGCCTACTCGCAGTGAGGCGCGAGAGTCCCATGCAGAAAACGCCGAAGCTGGCCTGATCAACGATGTAGCGGACCGCATCGCACAGCTCCATGTACCAACCTCAGGCAATGGTGTTCCCATACCCCCGGAAGGCGTGGGAATCTCCCTGTGTTCAAAGATAAACAGATGCGAAGTAGTGCTAGAAATACAGGGTTTGAAGGCGTTCAAAATTGATGAAAATGCAGTGTGTTTGCATGTGTTCGAGTTTACACAGATATCGGGTGTGGGGTGTGCTCACGGTGAACTAAGCATGTGATGTATCAGTGTATTTGTGATGATCAGTTAAAGAACAGTGTCGGCTATCGAAGATATTTGATCTACATTACAGAAAGTAAAAGAGGGGAAGAGTGTACCTCAGCAGCACCATAGGACAGATGCGACTTTGGCTCGCGTAGCAAGAGCTCCAATGTCGTGCCTCGCGCGTAGCTCCTGAACTGGCGGATGCTATTGGGAGGTAGTATGTGAACTGCTGGCCGGTATGTCGCCGGGTCGAACGGTCGAACACTCAGTGGTAGGAGCTCAACCTCAGGATCCGTATCCATCTCCGGGGGAGTCCCACCTCGTGGAATATCGTCCGCCATCTTGAGAAGGGTGCAAAAATGGCCGAGAGTATGGAAAATGGGTGAGAATGGAAAAAGTCAATTGAAAGTCAACCCCGAGGGGTGAAAAATGGAAGAAAATGACAGAGTGCGGAAGAGGGCACGAAAATCAAGGTAAACTCGGGGGAAACAAACCCCAAGTAGTGGAAATCGAGAAGGGGACACCGAAAACGCGTTTCGTTCGGTTTAAAGTCTGTAAAACGAAGAGGGTTTCGCGAATCGAATGTTGCGGGAGGCTCGAAAACAAGGGAAAAGCTCGGATCTAAGGTGAAGAATGACCTAGAGAGAGAGAGAGAGAGAGCACTGATTTTCAACTAAGGGAAATTGAAAGAATAGGGTTTGAGGCCCTATATTTAAAGACCCGAGGTGAAATGTCAAAAATTGCCCCGAAATTGCCATTTTTGGCCGATCGGCCAAATTGTTAGCGGATCAGCTAAGTTGTTGGTCGATAAGCTCCTTTTGTGGCCGATGGATGGCCGATGGCCTCCTATTGTGGTCGATGCACCTCCAATGCCCTTATTTGGGTCAGTTTTGTTGATTGGTACCTTTATCTCTCAAGAGAATGCAAGAAAGTACACTTTTGAAGCTTAACCGGCCTTCGTGTTGACCTCGAATCGTGTCTTCCATATGCGGCACTCGATACGTACGAGATGTATCCTTTTTCGTATCCTTTTGTATATCGCAAGATTTAAGAATTGCCCGAGAATTGCTTTGAATATGTTGCATTACAACGTTTTGTTGTGTTTGTAATAGGTGCACTTGTTATACATCTTCTCATTCTTGCATTGAGCATGCCTTGTCTTGCTTTGAAGTTGCATCTCAATATTATGAATAACATGCCTTTACCATGCTTACATTGAATATGGCATCTCTATGTCGTTGTGTGGAACATACGTGTTGCGTTGTCGCTTAGAATATGCGCCATCACGTTCGCCTAACATCTGCATGTTGTGTCGGATATGTATCCACAATTACATTGCGTAGGGCATACATGTTGCATTGAGCATACATCTTTGTTGTTGTTTTGCATAGAATGTGCATTTCTCCCTCTCACATAGAATGTGCACCATAATATTACATGGAATATACATCACTACTCGTTGCATTGTTATGCACTTTTCACGTGCGTTGTTGTGCACTTTTCACTCGCATTGCTACACATCTCTTCGCTTGCATTGCGCATGCACGCGTTTATTTCATATTGGAATTGTATCTTGACGTAACGTTCAACATGTGTTATTACCATATTGTACCTATTGAGTTTCTTTCTTATGCAGGGCACGATATTGTATGTATGGTTCATTTGAGGCTGGTGTAACCAGACAGTATTGTATGTGTGGTTCATTCAGAGGAATTCCAGGTGAGACCTTTCCTGTCCTTTGAGTTCGTTTTGTTTCAATTAGAAACACCCTGGTGCGCTCGATGTGATACGTTGGGTGTTGTCGCTCCTTCCTTCTCTTGCGTGTGATACGCTGAGAATTGTCGCTCCTTCCTTCTCTTGCGTGTGATATGCTGAGAATTATCGCTCCTTCCTTCTCTTGCGTGTTATACGCTGAGAATTGTTGTTCCTTCCCTTCTCTTACGTGTGATACATTGAGAATTGTTGTTCCCTTTCCTCTCTTGCGTGATGCACTGAGAGATGCTCCTTCCTTCTCTTGCGTGTGATACGCTGAGAATTGTCGCTCCTTCCTTCTCTTGCGTGTGATACACTGAGAATTGTCACTCCTTCCTTCTCTTGCATGTGATACGCTGAGAATTGTGGTTCTCCTTCCCTTTTCTTGCGTGTGATACGTTGAGAGATGTTGTGTTTGAGACTCCGGGTGTCCTCGGCAGTCGCTTTTAGTCTTCTCCGCGTGAGACGCGGTGAGAATTGCATAATTCTCTTACATCCTTTCTGCATGAAATGTAGTTTGATTCTTATTCGCTTGCTTAAACTGTTGCATGTTATGCTTCATTACAGCTCTCTTTGCATGATCATAAGTCATATTCGGCATCGTGCATGTCCTTTGCATTTTGCCCTTGCCTGCGGGCACATCTCTTTGTTATCTTGTAGGCTTGTCTAAGTCTTCGGCCTTGTCAAAAATGGGTCGTCTCTGGACTTTGACATTCACTCCCATGATCTTATGACTTTCAAGTTCTGTCAAAGAGGGGCAACTGTAGACACCCCATTTTTGACCGTCATCAAGACTTGGACGTCATCGTTTGAACACTCGATGATCATCCATGCTCGTGTTCGTTTTGAGTTCCCGGAGGTCTCAACTGCGCGCCTTGCCTTAGGATCTCTCAACTTGTCTGTTTTGTGCTTGGTTGTGGACCAAGGACTTGTGGTTTTGCTTTTGAGGGAAGAGGGTGGCTTGTTGGTGTAGACGTCCCCGAACGCCCCGGGAGGGTTAAGTCCCGTTCCGTTCATATTGGGGTCACTACAGTTCGGACTCGATTTGTGTTGGTTCTGAATCTTGAACCAAAGAGTCCAAATCCGGCAAATTGTTTGAGAAAACAGATTTTTGAAAAGTAGTGCCAAACATGGACTGCTTTGCCAGATTACAGAGTCGCCACCTAAATATTTTAAAAGGGGAAATTTAGGAAACCCTGACTCGGTGCCGAAGGCCACATGTCCGTCATCACCAAAGTGGTCTTGGCTCGGGAGCTTGGGTACGATCGGGGAAGGTCAGCTATGAGCACCCCCTTTCGCCCGGTCCGAAGACCGGCCTCTACTAACCATGATATCCGTTTTTGAAAACACTACATGTTCTTATTCCAATTATTAGCCTAGAATTACTATGTGATGCGCACAACACAAAAGTATAGACTAGATTGCTTAACTTGGAAATAAGCATTGCATATCCGTTTTGTCTTGAAAAACGTGTTGGTTTTTGCTACTCGCAAGTAGGCTAAAATGCGGATTTCAATGAATTGTTCCGACTCAAGCAATCCAACCTCCACCCACAGGCATTCAAACAGTTTTATCATGTAAGCATTTAGCCGCATGGCAAGCATACTGTCATGGAAACATTCACACGCATGTGGTATGCTAAAGCGTAAAATACTTACATCGTACTCCGTGCCAAAACAACAAACTAGTTAGCAAACATGCATGTCCTAGTTCATGTCGAATGGCTAATGCATCACACACAGAGATGTAATCTAGAGTAGGCTCGGCTAACCCTAAACATGGCACATGAGATGCAACAACTATCACGTATTCAATTTGGAATTGAAAGTACGATGCAGTTTGCATGATGTGCCGAGCCCGAATGCATGTAAACAAATGCATGAATGCACACATGCATTGCATAAGGTATGCTGATTTAAATATGCCCTAATCTACCAACATAAGCGGGTAAATAAAAGGGAGAAAGAAATGGGGGTTGGAAGACATACACCCACTCACACACACTTATTACAATTATGCCCTCACACGGAGGGACCAAAATAATAATACAAATTAATTAACTACGCAAGCTAAGTAATTATTACAAATTAACTAAATTAATTAAATTAAATAATTAATCTAATTAAGCATTAAACGCCTCGGGATGAGGACTAACTGCAGCGCGTGCCCGGGACTCGCTCGGAATCGCACTACCATGCAAGTATGCCTCTGTTTCTTCTGCTATCCAACTCTGAAAATCACCAAAGTCCTAGGAACACTTTCTTTGGTACTGGAGATCATCACCGGCTGCGCAGAATTTCCACCGGCTGAAGAATTTGGCCATCGGCACTGAATTGTTCCGTCGGCTGGGGATGAACTGCCGGTCGGCACTAAAAAGTGCCGGTCGGCACAAAATGTTCTGCAGATCCTGCAACTCACAGCAGCAGAGGGCAAACTATGCATGGCAATGTAATTCAAAGCATGTATGCACCAAACACATCCCACATCATGCTATGGACTCAAGAGGGCATGTGCCTCGATTCCCGGACCACCAATCGCGCATTTCCATGCGTGATGGCTCGGAGAACCAAGCATGCAACTTTGATTTCAAATGCAATACGATGCAAACAAGCAAACAAGGGTGTTAAACCTCTATCATGACTTGATCAAGAGGCCTAACATGCATGCCAATGTGATGCAATCCTAGACATGTCAACTAGTATGTAATAGGGCAATACAATGCAAACCTAAGTAAGCACACAAGGCAAGCATGCAAACCACATGGAGGATGGGCTTAGACATAAATTAGGCAACTCAAAAGGGCCCAAAATCAGTGGCCAAAGTGCCTAGAAATAGAGACTAAACACGTCGCACACACATGCACATGTTAAGGTCCAAACCCAAGGCATACAAAGTCAACTCTCATGCACACTTAAGAGACACAAACATGGGCTAATAGCATGCATAAAAAACTCTGAAATCCATGTTAAGCATGATGCCAAAACATGCAATGAAGCATGCCAAACAAAGCATGCAAATGGCCTAGGCTTAAAGCAAGTCAATAGGGCATTAAACCACACTTAGCACAAACACATATGGCATGCATCAAACAACCAAAAACAGGTTCTTAGCATGTTAAAGCAAGGCCAAAGAGCTACTTAGATGGCATCTAAGAGGTTTGAACATGAAGGCATGCACAATGGTCAAAACAAAGGGCATACAACACATGCTCCCAAAGCATTAACAAGACCACTAAGGCAAGCATACAAGCACATCATAAGGCCTGAAATAGCATGCTAGGTGGTTTCAAATCATTGAAAATGAAGCAAGCAAGTCATGCTACACTCACATACTCTCAAGGCCAACAAGCCAAATGCAAAGAGGCTATATTAAACATGCTAAGATTGACCCAAATACTTATGGACAGACCTAAAACATGATAATATAAGCACAAAAGCTTCACAAATGTAAGCCTAAAACATGCTAGAAACTAGGGCATACAACCTAGGCATGTTAAGGCATAAAAGGGGCATTACAAGGCAACCATGCTAAGCATGCATAGGAGATCAAAACCAACTTATAGGCATGTTATATCATGGTAATATAAGCATGGAAAACAACTCAAACATGTTCAACACACACTCAAACATGAAGCTCCACAAGGAAGCAAAATTTGCCCTTTTCAAGGACATCAAGGAGAGGGGGTGGCCCTCCCCTTTTTGAGACTTCAAGGCATGCTCTTCACCACTGAAATCCCTCAAGATTTCAGTGGTGAAGAGATCCTATCACCAAAATCTCGGATCTCTCCAAAATAGCACAAAATGGGGCCTTTTCAAAGCCTAAAAGGGGGTCAAACTTCCCCAAACCACAAAACACTCTTAATATACAATAAAGAGAGTCAAAAATCAGAACTTTTATGTGCCAAACACTAAGCCCAAAAACTGTTCTAAACTAGGTAAAAACAAGATGCAAAAATGGGGAAAAAGGGAGTTAGTATCTCACCCTTGTAGCCTTCTTCAACAAAGATGGAGTGATGGCCTCTTTGAGCTTCAAATCAACCAAAAACAGCAAGAACCAACCTTTGGAACCTCAGAACCAAGAGAAAGGTGGAACACTAGGTGTTTTAGTGCAATAGTAAGGCACAAAACACCTAGATTATAAAGAGAAAGAGAGAGATAGTAAGTATATCTATTCTAACCCTAAAAAAAAAACCAGAGCTCTAACTCTCTAACAATGTCTAAAGCTCTTGGATTTTTGTAACCCTTGAGCCAAGAGAAGAGGGTTCTCTTGTATAGGCAACCAAACTTACAAGTTAAGTTACCAAACAAGCTCATCCCTCCATACACGTGTATGGAGGGGAAGACAATTGCACACAGCTGTTTGAAAATATCTCAGAAAGCAAGTGCACAGTGGTCGGCTGGGCAAATTGGTCATTTCGCCCAAAATGGTGCCGACCGGCACAAAATAGTGCCGACCGGCACAATATAGTGCCGGTGACAACTACAGCCAGCCGGTGGCCTCTAGCCCCAGCCGGTGGTGTGTGGGGATGCCTCAGAAGGCATTCCCTGCCCCTCAAAGGCAAAACACAAGTGTTTGGTGCAAAACCAAACACAAACGGTCGAGTTCGGAGGTCCTGAGGCAAGGCGCGCGCAGCCGAGATCTCCGGGAACTCCAAACGAACACAAACATGGATAATCACCGAGTGTTCCAACGGTGACGTCCAAGTCTTGAGGACGGTCAAAAATGGGGTGTCTACAGTTGCCCCTCTTTGACAGAACTCGAAAGTCATAAGAATGACGGGAGTGAATGTCAAAGCCCAGAGACGACCCATTTTTGACAAGGCCGAAGACTTAGACAATCATGCAAGACAAAGCAAGGTATGCGCCCGAAGGCAGGGGCAAAATGCAACTGAAAATGCAAGAAGCCGGGCATAACTTATGATCATGCAAAGAAAGCTGTAATGAAGCACACATGCGACAGTTATAAGCTAACATGCAACAGTCTACACTACAATGCAGAAGGGCTGTAAGAGAATTATGAAATTCTCAAAACGTCTCACTCGGGAGATACAATACCTGTGCGGCTCGCCTGGCTCCACCAGCGGTAAATGAACCGTACATACAATATCGTGCCTGAAAAGAAAGCAAACTTAACAGGTACAATATGATTAGCAACATGCATGACATATGCAATGCGACTGATGGATGCTATGCAATATATACAAAACTATGTATGAATGATGCAAACGAAAATGCAATACAATTGAAACTATATGCAAACTACATGCAAGGCAATTGAATCATGATTCATTCATGAGCGATTCGAAACCACACAAATGTCAAATAGATTGATGGAGGTAACAAGTCTGTCTACCATAGAAAAGGTGTCGAAGCCCTCAAGGCGCGAGCGCACGCAGAACTATGAGTAATGTAGACAGACACAAGAACAAGTATTGGGTGGAATGACATAAGTGGGGTGACGACCCGCTGGGGAAAGAATGATGATCCTAACGCCGGATGCAACAATTACACTACAATGTAATAAAAAAGGATAAATGATACAATGGATATGACACGCGGGCCAAACCAAATCTTGCCTAGGAAGGGCATGTACACGTACAAGTCATGTCTAACATAGAAAAGGTGTCGAAGCCCTCAAGGCGCGAGCGCACACAGAACTATGAGTGTATAGACGTGAAAAGTATAGGCACATACCAGACCAAGCTCAACAAGGAAAGGCGCAAGCCATAGATGGAAGGTGATGCAACGGAATGCATGCAATGGAATGGATACAATGGATGTGGCACGCAAGCCAAACCAAATCTTGCCTAGGAAAGGCATGTACGCGTACAAGCCGCGTCTAACATAGAAAAGGTGTCGAAGCCATCACGGCGCGAGCGCACACAGAACTATGTTTTGACGTGAAAAGTATAGGCACATACCAGACCAAGCCCAACAAGGAAAGGCGCAAGCCATGGATGGAAGGTGATGCAGTGAAATGCATGCAACCTATAATGCGCTATCTACAATGGAATGGATGGAATGCATGACAATGCAGATGATGCAATGACCATGATCGCAACTTTCCCTATCTTACCAGCAGGGCGATATACTAGGTTGGTTCAGTATCCAGAATCGAGGCGTAAACACGCCGCCTCGACCTATGGGGCTTCCATACAGAGTTCAAGCCGAGGGTTCACCCCCTGGGTATTTAAACCAGACTTTAGTCTCGGAAATTCCGAACCTTTGCGTTCCAGGCATAAGCCGTTCAAACTCTAGTTTTCACCGTCCCCATCGGTCTTCTAGGAACTCACCGCAAGCATGGAAGTCGTTCGGGCACGACAAACACCAAAGGAATTGCACCTTCAGAGGATTTAAGGTCTCCTAGACCGGAATGCAAAATGTATGCATGACAATGCATGTTGTTTTTGTTGTTTTTTTTTTTTTGAAAATGCAAATGATGCATGACTTTTTTGCTTTTTGGTTTTTGAAATGCAAATGATGCGTGATACATGCGCTACCTACAATGATACATGACAATGCAATATTTACAATGCGATGTATGATAATACGGATGGGGCACGCATGCCGATGTATCGAAGGTTTTGCACCCTCCAAGGATTTAAGGTCTCCTAGACCGTGCGTACTTTTGGTCCTGCCGGACTCTCGTTTCGGGGCAACGCAAGTGTGGTGCGCAAAATAGTGCGATGAAATGCATGCCAAATGCAATGAGGGGCAACTGTTAGAGAGCAGAATATGCATGACAATGCTTGCAATGAAATGCATGACAATGCAGTCAAACGGGTTTAAGGTCTCGCCAAAACCGGGGGGCAACGATGAGATGCGCAAAACAATGCTGTGGAATGCATGCCAAATGCAATGAAGGGTGCAAGATGGTGCGATGAAGCGCACGCTAGACGCAACGAGGTGCGTCTTAATGCACCGAAGGCCTTGCGCCTCCCGAGGATTTAAGGTCTCCTAGACGGTGCGTGTTTAAGGTCTCGCCGGACCGAGCGGGGGAACTGTTATGCAACACTTAAGTGAATGTGATGCAAACGAGTAACGCACGCGGGTGCAAATGGGGCAGGCGAGACGTGCGTGTCTCAAAAGATGGAAAATGGAGTGCAATGAGGGTGCGCCAAACGGCGCGATGCGCGAAATAGCGCGAATGAAATGCATGCGAAATGCAATGAGGTGCATCTTAATGCACCGAAGGTCTTGCACCCCCCAAGGATTTAAGGTCTCCTAGACGGTGCGTGTTTAAGGTCTCGCCGGACCGTGCGTGTTTTCGGTCCCGCTGGACCCGCTGTGTGGAGTAAAACAATGAGGCCTGCAGGTCAGCGCAAAGAAGCGCAAAACGAGATACAAGACGAAGTATGCATACCTCATAGATGCAAGAATGCAAAACAAAATGCAGGATGAAGCACGCGAGGTAGTACACCTCACATGGATGAAAGCGAAATGCAAAGTGAAGCACGTGAGGTAGTACACCTCACGTGGATCAAAATGAAATGCAAGATGAAGCACGTGAGGTAGTACACCTCACGTGGATCAAAATGGAATGCAAAATGAAGCACGTGAGGTAGTACATCTCACGTGGATCAAAATGGAATGCAAAATGAAGCACGTGAGGTAGCACACCTCACGCGAATCAAAGATGAAATGCAAAATGAAACACGTGAGGTAGCACACCTCACGCGAATCAAAGATGAAATGCAAAATGACACACGTGAAGTAGCACACCTCACGCGAATCAAAGATGAAATGCAAAATGACACACGTGAGGTAGCACACCTCACGCGAATCAAAGATGAAATGCAAAATGACACACGTGAGGTAGCACACCTCACGCGAATCAAAGATGAAATGCAAAATGAAACACGTGAGGTAGCACACCTCACGCGAATCAAAGATGAAATGCAAAATGACACACGTGAGGTAGCACACCTCACGCGAATCAAAGATGAAATGCAAAATGAAATACGAAATGAAATACGTGACACGCATGCCGCACGACAATGCAAAACGGTGCAAGTCGCAATGGACGTGCAAGATGGCGCGATACGATGCGCCGGACAATGTGATGGATGCATGCAACGCACACGGGGCAACTTCTGAACCTCTGTAAACACCAAAAGGATACAAAAGGATACGATCTTTGCTTGAATTTGAGTGCCACTCGCAGCAGACAGAGTCCGAAGTCGAAACGGAGGCCGGTTGAGCATCGGAGATGCACTTTCTTGCACTTTATTGATCTTTGGAGACCCAAAACCCCTCATCTTGTCTAAAAACATTCTTGGGAGCACCACTGGCTGGGTGGGGTGGTCACCGGCTGCCACCGGCTGCCTAAACTAATCCACCGGCACAAAAAAGTGCCGACCGGCACAAAATAGTGCCGACCGGCAGAAAATACCTGATCGGGGGCAGAACTGCCATTTCACCTCGGGTGTTTTAAAATAGGATTTGAAACCCTATTCTTCTCATTTCTAAACCGCCGAAAATACTCTCTCTCCCTCTCTAGAGCTCGTTTCCTTCTTGTTTCATCGATTTCTTCGCGTTTTACACCCATTTTCTCGTCGGATTCGCGATATTCTTCGCGTTTCGGACATTTTCAACCGAACAAATCTTCGTTTCGGTGCACTTTTTGCTAGTTCCGCTTTTTCGGGACTTGTTCCCCTTGATATTCTCTACATTTCCGTGTATTCTCATCTTCCGGCCTTCCCGGCCATTTCCGACCCTCTCGGGGTTGACTTTTTCGGTTGACTTTTCGTATTCTTGCTCGTTTTTCCTTTTCCGGCCATTTTCTCGCCACCATCATGGCAGATGATGTTCCACATGTCGGGACTCCCCCGGATCACGAGATGGATCCCGGGGTCGAGCTCCTCCCGCTGAGCGAGCGACCATTCGATCCGGCGACTTATCGCCCGGCCATCCACGTGCTACCACCCGATGGACTTCGCCATTTCCGCGGCTTCGACAGGGCTTTGGACCCGGAGCTTTTGCTGCGCGAGCCGGCCTCCCACTTGTCTTCTGGCGCCGCCGAGGTAACATCCTTGTCTTTTATTTTCTGCAACGTAGGATTTCCTGTCAACTGCCGTAGCTAACTGAAACCATTAACTGCTTTAGTTCTGATATACTGTACTGTAGTTGATTGTAGGCAAACTCACAACCGACATCTGTTTAGGACCGACGCACATGCACACACACTGCACTAGTCTGAATCACCCAAACACACGGCACACATTGCATTGTCAATTCGCCGACACCCGGTACTTATTTGAATCTGAACACTCGCACGCATGCTAGATCTGCACAAAACTACACCAGCACGCGAACACATCACACGTCGTAGTTCACTAAAACATACCGAGACCTGGCTTCTATTTGAACTTTGAAAAACGCGTAAACATGCTATTTACACTGATCCTCATAGGAGCACTGACATATCACAGGCCGTAGCCCACCCACTGGTACGCTGAAACCCGATATCTGCTTGAACCAGATTTGTACCGACTGCATATTTTCATATGGCTTTGCGATTTCTTGACTACAGGGAGACTCTCATACTCTCCGCGGGTATGGGAATGTCACCGCTCGCGATTGGTACACCGAGCTGCCTGACGCCGTTAGCCGCATTGTAGATCGGGCCGGCTTTGGGACCTTCTGCAGGGGACTCTCCAGGCTCTCTGCTTGCAGACCTCTTCTTGCCGCCCTGGCAGAGAGGTGGTGGGACACCACCGATTCATTTCACTTATCAGCAACTGGGGACATGACGATGACCCCTTACGACTTCTCGATGCTTACCGGCATCGGGGTGGGGGGTGATCCGATCCCCTTCGATACAGATATGGACGAGTGGACCGCCGCTCAGGTCTACCTGCTTGGCGAGGCGCCACCACTTGCTCGTCCAGGGTTCGTCCGCTACTCCTGGTTCGAGGTGCAGTTTAGGGTGCAGCCTGCGTTGGAGGCGGCGGCTCCGATGACCGAGACGGCCGTAGAGCAGTATGCCCGCGGCTTCTTGATGTTTCTGCTAGGGACCACCCTCTTCGCCGACCGGGCGAACACCGTGCCTCTCTGTCTTCTCAGCGCACTGGTGGACGTCCGACGGATTGTGCAGTATGACTGGGGTGGCGCGGGTCTGGCCACCCTTTATGGCTACATGAGCTCCGTTTCTCGTGGCAGTGGACAGCTGCTGGGAGGCTACTGGCGAGTCTGGGAGGTACGTCTTCTCCTCTGTTTTACATTTCTGCACTATACTTTCTGTATTCTGCACACTGCACATACTGTAGTCTGTATATTGTACACACGGCACACACATACTCTGGTTTACACTGACTGTATACTGTACACACGGCACACACACACTCTGCTTTACACTGCACAACACACGGCTTCGTTATTTCTGCTTTATTCTGCATCTTAATTGATCTGATAGTCATACTGACGTCTGTTTTGCAGCTGTGGGTGTACGCCTACTTCCCCAGACTAGAGCCAGTACCGGAGGCGGAGACTCCTCTGGTCGTCCCCTTCTCTCGCCGTTACGACGGGCGATGCGTCCGGAGGCCCCGTGACACTTTTAGCTTCTTCCGCCGTTTTTTCGACACCATCACCCCTACCGAGGTATGTTTTACTTACAGTCCGTTTAAACTTTGCTTTCAAGCGTACATTTCTATATCAGTAGATAATCAACTGTATTTCATTTCAGGTCACCTGGCAGCCGTGGGCTCCACTACCAGCGGTGGTACGAGATCGGTATGTCGGCGCGATCGAGACCTCGCGCTACCGGATTTTGCTGGAGGGCCCGGTCTGTCGGGCTTGGTACCTGGGGGAGCGTTTTCTGCGCCAGACCCTCGGGTTGCCAGAGCAGATAGTCCCGGTTCACCCTCCCGAGCACATGAGGGACACCGAGAGGTTTTCTCCGCAGCAGATGGAGGACTACACCCTTGGCTGGGACGGGGATGGCTACAGGGGCGAGGGCGACTACTCAGAGTACGTCCGGACCTTCTTGATGCGGCCTTTGAGCAGGGGCTCCTGAGCTGATCCAGCGAGACCTGTGGCGCCCGCGGCCCGGGCAGAGGCAGGAGCAGGAGTGGGGTCGTCACAGAGGGCTCGAGCTCGCGGCAGGAGGGGAGTGCAGAGGGGACGAGGGACGGGCTGGCCCGCTCTGCCTACCATGCTGACATACAGGGGGCAGAGTGGGGAGACCTACCAGATCCCTTTTGCTCCTCCCCCGGCTGGTCATGAGTTGGCCGGTATTCCTGACTTGCCTCCGGTATGTACTGCTTTATTTCTGCATCTTGCATTGTTATTTCACTTTCAGTTCATTCAGATATCCCACAGAATACTGATGTATTTAATACTTCTGCAAGCTTCCTCTGGGTATACCCGTCAGTCTGTGGAGCTGAATGCCTCCCTGATGGGGATGTTGCAGCGGACTCTCGACGCTTTGGCCGTCTACGGTCTGTCGGTATATTCTACTGACCACAGTCTCAAATCATACTCTGTTTCGCACCGTCTGCTATACTGCACAAAAATCTGATAAACTGCTCACGGCTTTCATACACTGTGCTTATACATTACATCTGGCACTGATTCACTGTTTACAGCATTCACACCCTGTAATCATACACTGCATTCTGTACTGATAAACTGCTCACGGCATTCACACACTGTAATCATACGCTGCGTTCTATACTGATAAACTGCTCACGGCATTCACACACTGTACTCATACACTGCATTCTATACTGATAAACTGCTCACGGCATTCACACACTGTACTCATACACTGCATTCTATACTGATAAACTGCTCACGGCATTCACACGCTGTACTCATACACTGCATTCTATACTGATAAACTGCTCACAGTTTTCACACACTGTACTCATACACTGCATTCTATACTGATAAACTGCTCACAGTTTTCTGATGTGTTTGTTCTTCGTATTTTCAGCCTCCCTTCCCGATTCCTCCTGTGGGTGGTGGCGCTCTATCTGGACCTCCCCTCTCTACCCGGGATGGCAGGATATTCCCTCGTACTAGAGGGGGACGTGGTCACGTGGGGAGCAGCTCACGAGCTCCAGTTCCGGGAGATGGTGAGTCGGAGGCGGGGACGGAGTCATTTGCGGAGGAGGCCGGGGACAGCTCGGGCTCGGGCTCCGATAGTGACGGCTCCGACGATGCTTTTGCGCTTTTGCCTAGGAAGAGGGCGAGGACTGATCCTTAGGCATGAGGCCTGCTGCTGGCTGCTGATGATTTTGCTGCTTCTTTTCTTTATTTCTTTTCTTGTATTTTTCTCTTTTTTGTAGATAGAGTACTTTGTACTGCCGCAGGCAGGTTTTGCTTTCTTCAAAAGTTGTACTTTGAAAGAGATTATATAACACAAACTTTCTGTCTGAAAAAGTATTTACATTTGTGTATATTTCATACCCTGCACTGTGTTACATCATATTACACCTCAAATGTAAATGATATTGATCTGTTGTCTGACACTTGAACACTTGCACTGTAATAATCAGATAACCCACCGACTAATCAGCAATACAAAACATACACATCACTGCTTGAAACTGGACACACAGCCCATACTCTACCGGGGACCAATCTGCTGAGGATTGATCTGTACGCAACCCGGAACACGGCATTCGGCCCATCCTGCATACAACAAATTCTGAATCAACAGCCCGATCTGACGAGACGGACCACGAAAGCTGAAACAGTTATAATCGAAACACACCCGGATGTCCCAAATCAATCCTTTCCTTCTCCTGCCTCATACGAATGTAGAGAATGGCACAGCATTCAGAGCACAAACGACCTTTTCGAAGTGAGGAAGGGTTTCACGACCGGGGTATCGAGCCTACCACAAGACATGGCGAGACAGACTCAAACAAAGGAACAAAGGCACACGACCTGACACAACGAGACACGCTCGGAAAAGACTCGAAGCCGAAAGCAAGACCGACAAATCAAAAGACACGACACGGACGTGTTTGAAAACAAAAGATCTTGAGGAGCCAATCCTTCTGGGCAGGTTTCCCACCCCCTCTGATTTGTGTGATCCTCACGCCACTCGGCCCTCGAGCTCGGTTTTTCTCACAAAACCCCTTTTTGCTCACTTTTTCTCTCAACTTACACCTCTCTATTCTTTATTCTCTCATTTTTCATCCCTCCCCAGAGTGGTTGATGGATAAGTGAGAGGTTACGGGTTCACGCCCGATGCTATTAGCTCACAGCTATTCCTTCTGGCGGATAGAGCGCCCTGTTGGAAAGCATATTAGCGGGGGGAAGACAGAGGACCCGACTCAATCGTGCCCTTAGTTCGTCATTTCGACCATTTTTGTTTTCTTCCTAAAACAGCTTTGATAAAAAATGAGAGTTAGATTAACACACTTATTCAATTTTTGATTTGAAAATCATGCCAGTCAGGCTGTGAGCACTGAAAATTTTCCTTTTTGCGTCCAAACATGGCCCAATTGAAAATGAAATAGTTTTTCCTGAAAACAGTCAACCTCAGTAAAAAATTTTCAAAAACTAGTTTTGCAAACAGCCAATGCTCGAACGAGCGCGGAACTTACCCTCGAGATATGCAACCTTGGATCGGAGGCAATGGAAAATTGCCCCTGGCTTAAAGGGGGGGAAGGCAACGGAAAGTTGCCCCTGGTTTGAACGTAACTCAGGGCAACTTATGGCAATGGATGGCAACGGAAAGTTGCCCCTTGTTTGGATGATGCCGCGGCATGTTGTAAGCCAGTCTTTGTCGATGACGATCGGACCCTCGGACGCGGAGAAGTCGAAGATGGCTTGAATCAATATATGGACACAGTCACCTGGAAGGTGTTGGTGGTTTGGCTTCAAGAGGAAGTTAATCACGTAGCTCCGGATTGCTGCAATCGGGACATTGGATTCGGAGAGGCACAAGTGATCAAAACCATGACATGGACTGAGACGCTATGGAAGCGTTGGGGCTGGACTTCAAGATGAAGTTGCCTACGTATCCCAAACATGGGAATCAAGCCTTACGTAGTTCCGGTTAAGGTACACTCGGGTATTTTAACCTTCACTATTTTTAGGCTCTAACTTTTGCCAAGGTGCCCAATGCGGGTTTTCGACCTTGCGAGCTTCTTTTTATTTTCCTTTTCTATATTTTTTATTTTTCATTGCTTTTTCTTTTGCTATATTTTTTGTTCTTTTTCTCTTTTTTGCTTCTTTCTTTTTTGTATTTCTTCTTATTTCTTTTCTTTTCATTGCTCTAACTTTTGCCTGGGTCGCCCTTCCGGGTTTTCGGCCCAGCGAGCCTCTCAAAGGGGAAAAGTGTAGCAAGTCCATGCCAAATGGTTTTGAGGTTGAAGCCTCTCTGTGTCCAAGAGAGTGACTGTTGTATTGATTTGCAGAAAGGTCCATCACGGTTGCTTCTCGAGCCTTGCCAGGTGAGATCTAGCCTTCTTGATCTGACTTTGGTGCCTCTTGCTCGAAAACTGCTTCAAATCGGGCCACACGGGCGCTTGACTGCTTGGAAGTTCTGGAAAGATTCCAGGTTTGGAACAGATAGATGGAACCTTGAGGCTGAGAGCGATCCTAGGCTGTACAATCTCAAGAGCAATTCCACACAGGTCTTCACAGGACTGCGCAAAATATTTTTTGAATTTTTGAAAGTTTTTAAGAAGGCGACGAATCGCTCACGCTGAAGATGGTGTGGAACCAATCTGGATCAAAGCTAGGGTCCTTCTCAGTACTCATGCTGACAAGTATGATTTCATTCATTAAAAGCTCAACGTGCTCCTCTTTCTCTAAATTTCGATCAAAGTTTTGCAAAACCCGAGGAATTCCTTCCTCTTCATTTTTATCACCGCAGTGTTTAAAGAAGGTTTTGAAAAACTTAGGTCACTATAACGAATTCAAGGCACAAGAGAGTAGGTAGAAGGTACTGTCGTTCCATTCACATCTTCTGGCACAATTAGCTCAATCTGAAAGCAAGCATAAAAAACGGGATAGCCGCAGCTGTTTCATTCCAAAACCCTGATTGCAACCGGCTCCTTAACTGAGACAGACTCAAAAGGAAAAACAAATGATTACAAGACAAAATGGTGTTTGGGGCAACAACCCCGAAATCACCTGGTATTCTATTCAAGAGGGATTGACTCATTACAATTAGACAGACCCTTAAGCAAAAGGAATGTCTCCAAACAATGAGACAGGCTCAAGACAAAACAAAAGACTGACTCGACACCCAAGTCAGATTTTACAAAACTAATATTGGTCGATGCTCAAAAATGCGTGCCAAACGCTGCATCCAAAATGTTCCTGAAACTGCCCGCAGGCGGTTCACCTTCTGATCACATACTCGCTGTATCTGTGTCCTCGATATCTGTGTCCTCATATTCCAAGAACTCTGTAGTGACTGATTTGGCCGAGGTAGGCGGGAGGATAACCTTGTTATCAATCAAATCCTGTACCTCGTGATGGAGGCGGAAGCAATTATCAGTAGGGTGGCCAGTCTGCTGATGGTACGCACAGTACTGAGTGGCATCATGGCCTGCTGGAAGGGGTTTGGGGAGTGGCCTAGGATCGAGGGGTGTAAGATGCCCCTTTTTGGCCAAAATCAGAAGTGCCCTAGACAAAGGCATATAGAGGGGATGGAAGACCCTGCGCCCTCGGGGCAGATACTTCGGAACCTGAGCGTTCTTGCTAGAGGCACTAGCGAACGGGTCAGCGGGTGCGGCTTTGGACTTCCGATTCTTTGCAGGTGCAAGGCTAGGAGTGGGAAGAACTATTTCGGCATGACGGGGCCTATCCCGGTTCTCTGATTGACTGGAACTGCCCTCAGGCAGAGTGGGGAAAGCATCCTCTACAGTTTTTGTCACAACTGCAGATACCTGTTGCTTGTTCATCCCCCCGGCTTTCAAAGCCTCTACTGCCCACAGCAGTTGTTCGATAGGGTCGGCATCTGCCTTCACTTTGTTTTTGCCTCTGGCCTCAGCCTGATGAGAGGTTTGGGTTGGTACTGGTACATCACTGTTGTGGGTGGAGGTCATCTCCGACTGGTTGAGCTCGATCACAATCCGCCCCAGCAGCGGGGGCTCTTGGGGTTCGAAATTTCCGGCATATGGCGCAACCGGTGGCGAAGTTGACATTCCGTAAGCGAGATCCGCCACGGACCTCTGGAGATCACCTATCATCCCCATTAACTCGAATGTAGTGGGCTCGCGAGCCTGATAGAACTGGGGGGTCCAGATTGGGTGTGCAGCGGGCGACCTGGGTGGGTGCGGCATATCAACAGTAGCATCATTCTGTGGGATGGCTTCCTGACTCAATGCGGCCGTCATGACCACAACCTCTTCAGAGTTCTGCGCCATGTTCAGTCCTGCCTCAGCAAAGGGGGAGACGCTAACTGTTCTGGGTCAACTCACTGAATCTCTGAACTGAAACGGAAAGCAAGCAGTATTTCAGCCCCAAACAGATCAAACACGGGTGCAGCCGGACAACTGTGCTCTACTACTGAACACTATTCCCCGGAGTCATTATCAAAACTGAACTGATACCCGCAGACATGGCTAATTCTCAACAACATTGATACTGGTGCCCTCGGGCCGGGTACCCAAACTCGCAAACTGATATGTACGTTCCCTGCAGAGTTACACTCTAAAGCACATAGCAAATAAATGAGAACCAAAACACCCCTATATTGGGGGAGGGTTTCCCTGTCCTATTTTGTCAGGAACTAGGGTTTCACTACGCACGCAGCGGGTTCAGACAACTTAGCATCGGGTAAGCAACTGTCCTAGTTTGGAATGGTCACTATGGATTCCGAATATGCACTAGGTCGAATGGTCAAGAGAGGGTGCCCCGGTAAAAACCGGGGTTTGTGTTCCCATACTGGCAGAGCCCGCAACCGGTCAGCCTTATGGACATGCCTTGACAAGACAAGCCTCCAGCAAACCGCTCAGGAATAGCAGATGGCCAACACGGTGTCCTAGGCGCACCAATGCACATGCAATGCAAAGAAACACATAAATGAAATCAAAACAGGATATCACGAGTTCGAGTCAAGCTCTCTAAACTCCCCAGCAGAGTCGCCAGAAACTGTAGACGTCCCCGAACGCCCCGGGAGGGTTAAGTCCCGTTCCGTTCATATTGGGGTCACTACAGTTCGGACTCGATTTGTGTTGGTTCTGAATCTTGAACCAAAGAGTCCAAATCCAGCAAATCGTTTGAGAAAACAGATTTTTGAAAAGTAGTGCCAAACATGGACTGCTTTGCCAGATTATAGAGTCGCCACCTAAATATTTTAAAAGGGGAAATTTAGGAAACCCTGACTCGGTGCCGAAGGCCACATGTCCGTCATCACCAAAGTGGTCTTGGCTCGGGAGCTTGGGTACGATCGGGGAAGGTCAGCTATGAGCACCCCCTTTCGCCCGGTCCGAAGACCGGCCTCTACTAACCATGATATCCGTTTTTGAAAACACTACATGTTCTTATTCCAATTATTAGCCTAGAATTACTATGTGATGCGCACAACACAAAAGTATAGACTAGATTGCTTAACTTGGAAATAAGCATTGCATATCCGTTTTGTCTTGAAAAACGTGTTGGTTTTTGCTACTCGCAAGTAGGCTAAAATGCGGATTTCAATGAATTGTTCCGACTCAAGCAATCCAACCTCCACCCACAGGCATTCAAACAGTTTTATCATGTAAGCATTTAGCCGCATGGCAAGCATACTGTCATGGAAACATTCACACGCATGTGGTATGCTAAAGCGTAAAATACTTACATCGTACTCCGTGCCAAAACAACAAACTAGTTAGCAAACATGCATGTCCTAGTTCATGTCGAATGGCTAATGCATCACACACAGAGATGTAATCTAGAGTAGGCTCGGCTAACCCTAAACATGGCACATGAGATGCAACAACTATCACGTATTCAATTTGGAATTGAAAGTACGATGCAGTTTGCATGATGTGCCGAGCCCGAATGCATGTAAACAAATGCATGAATGCACACATGCATTGCATAAGGTATGCTGATTTAAATATGCCCTAATCTACCAACATAAGCGGGTAAATAAAAGGGAGAAAGAAATGGGGGTTGGAAGACATACACCCACTCACACACACTTATTACAATTATGCCCTCACACGGAGGGACCAAAATAATAATACAAATTAATTAACTACGCAAGCTAAGTAATTATTACAAATTAACTAAATTAATTAAATTAAATAATTAATCTAATTAAGCATTAAACGCCTCGGGATGAGGACTAACTGCAGCGCGTGCCCGGGACTCGCTCGGAATCGCACTACCATGCAAGTATGCCTCTGTTTCTTCTGCTATCCAACTCTGAAAATCACCAAAGTCCTAGGAACACTTTCTTTGGTACTGGAGATCATCACCGGCTGCGCAGAATTTCCACCGGCTGAAGAATTTGGCCATCGGCACTGAATTGTTCCGTCGGCTGGGGATGAACTGCCGGTCGGCACTAAAAAGTGCCGGTCGGCACAAAATGTTCTGCAGATCCTGCAACTCACAGCAGCAGAGGGCAAACTATGCATGGCAATGTAATTCAAAGCATGTATGCACCAAACACATCCCACATCATGCTATGGACTCAAGAGGGCATGTGCCTCGATTCCCGGACCACCAATCGCGCATTTCCATGCGTGATGGCTCGGAGAACCAAGCATGCAACTTTGATTTCAAATGCAATACGATGCAAACAAGCAAACAAGGGTGTTAAACCTCTATCATGACTTGATCAAGAGGCCTAACATGCATGCCAATGTGATGCAATCCTAGACATGTCAACTAGTATGTAATAGGGCAATACAATGCAAACCTAAGTAAGCACACAAGGCAAGCATGCAAACCACATGGAGGATGGGCTTAGACATAAATTAGGCAACTCAAAAGGGCCCAAAATCAGTGGCCAAAGTGCCTAGAAATAGAGACTAAACACGTCGCACACACATGCACATGTTAAGGTCCAAACCCAAGGCATACAAAGTCAACTCTCATGCACACTTAAGAGACACAAACATGGGCTAATAGCATGCATAAAAAACTCTGAAATCCATGTTAAGCATGATGCCAAAACATGCAATGAAGCATGCCAAACAAAGCATGCAAATGGCCTAGGCTTAAAGCAAGTCAATAGGGCATTAAACCACACTTAGCACAAACACATATGGCATGCATCAAACAACCAAAAACAGGTTCTTAGCATGTTAAAGCAAGGCCAAAGAGCTACTTAGATGGCATCTAAGAGGTTTGAACATGAAGGCATGCACAATGGTCAAAACAAAGGGCATACAACACATGCTCCCAAAGCATTAACAAGACCACTAAGGCAAGCATACAAGCACATCATAAGGCCTGAAATAGCATGCTAGGTGGTTTCAAATCATTGAAAATGAAGCAAGCAAGTCATGCTACACTCACATACTCTCAAGGCCAACAAGCCAAATGCAAAGAGGCTATATTAATCATGCTAAGATTGACCCAAATACTTATGGACAGACCTAAAACATGATAATATAAGCACAAAAGCTTCACAAATGTAAGCCTAAAACATGCTAGAAACTAGGGCATACAACCTAGGCATGTTAAGGCATAAAAGGGGCATTACAAGGCAACCATGCTAAGCATGCATAGGAGATCAAAACCAACTTATAGGCATGTTATATCATGGTAATATAAGCATGGAAAACAACTCAAACATGTTCAACACACACTCAAACATGAAGCTCCACAAGGAAGCAAAATTTGCCCTTTTCAAGGACATCAAGGAGAGGGGGTGGCCCTCCCCTTTTTGAGACTTCAAGGCATGCTCTTCACCACTGAAATCCCTCAAGATTTTAGTGGTGAAGAGATCCTATCACCAAAATCTCGGATCTCTCCAAAATAGCACAAAATGGGGCCTTTTCAAAGCCTAAAAGGGGGTCAAACTTCCCCAAACCACAAAACACTCTTAATATACAATAAAGAGAGTCAAAAATCAGAACTTTTATGTGCCAAACACTAAGCCCAAAAACTGTTCTAAACTAGGTAAAAACAAGATGCAAAAATGGGGAAAAAGGGAGTTAGTATCTCACCCTTGTAGCCTTCTTCAACAAAGATGGAGTGATGGCCTCTTTGAGCTTCAAATCAACCAAAAACAGCAAGAACCAACCTTTGGAACCTCAGAACCAAGAGAAAGGTGGAACACTAGGTGTTTTAGTGCAATAGTAAGGCACAAAACACCTAGATTATAAAGAGAAAGAGAGAGATAGTAAGTATATCTATTCTAACCCTAAAAAAAAACCAGAGCTCTAACTCTCTAACAATGTCTAAAGCTCTTGGATTTTTGTAACCCTTGAGCCAAGAGAAGAGGGTTCTCTTGTATAGGCAACCAAACTTACAAGTTAAGTTACCAAACAAGCTCATCCCTCCATACACGTGTATGGAGGGGAAGACAATTGCACACAGCTGTTTGAAAATATCTCAGAAAGCAAGTGCACAGTGGTCGGCTGGGCAAATTGGTCATTTCGCCCAAAATGGTGCCGACCGGCACAAAATAGTGCCGACCGGCACAATATAGTGCCGGTGACAACTACAGCCAGCCGGTGGCCTCTAGCCCCAGCCGGTGGTGTGTGGGGATGCCTCAGAAGGCATTCCCTGCCCCTCAAAGGCAAAACACAAGTGTTTGGTGCAAAACCAAACACAAACGGTCGAGTTCGGAGGTCCTGAGGCAAGGCGCGCGCAGCCGAGATCTCCGGGAACTCCAAACGAACACAAACATGGATAATCACCGAGTGTTCCAACGGTGACGTCCAAGTCTTGAGGACGGTAAAAAATGGGGTGTCTACAGTTGGCCATCCCCTCAACCAATTGGCTAAGGCATTGTGCCGTCGGCCTTGTTTCCCTGCCATCGGCCATAAGTGTTGGCCGATTGGCACTCTTTTTGGTCGATCGGCACTCTTTTTGGTTGATCGGCCATATTTTTGAGCCGAGACCTTTTCATCTGCTTTTTGCAGATATTTTTTGCCAACTGTGATAGCTGGTGGGCACAATTCTCATCCTCCATACACGTGTATGGAGGGATTGCATTCAAGACTCAAGCTTGTTCAACAAGCTTGAGAATTGAAATTCTATAAGAAGGGAGGCCCTCCTCCCTTTCCAGAGGTTTTGGAAATTTGATATACAAGTTCTATCTCTCTCTATATTTTACCTCTCTCTCTTGTTTAACCCTTGTTTGTGCCCAAAAGTGTAGATTCTTCACACTATTGCACACAAACACCTACTAGAACAACATCCTTTGGTTGTTGAGGTCCTTAGGAGTTCGTTTTGGAGTTCTTGGACTGGTTTTGATTAGAGAAGAGTGCTGGAGTTGTGTTCTTGAAGGTGTTCTTCAAGGGTGAGTCAACTACCTTTTAATCCCCCATTTTGGCTTAAACTTTTAGACCTACTTGCATATTGTTTTAAGCTTAACTCTAAACTACAAAAAGTTATAATTTTTCATGCTTGTGATGTTTGTTTAAGGTCACTTTTGTGTTGGGGGTAGTCTACCCCTTCTTAGGCCTTGTTTGGCTTTGTTTTGAGCCATCCCTTTTGGCCCTTGTTCTTGCCTTTGCATGACCTTGCTACCACTGAAATGCAGAGGATTTTCAGTGGTGGAAAGGTGGTTCTGGAGTCTTGAATAGGAGAGGGACACCCTCCTCTCCTTATGTCTCATTTGCAAGTATAAATGGCTCATAATAGTAGCATGTTTGCTTAGCATGTTTTGGCCCCATTTCAGCAAGTATTTGGTGTTATTTTTCCATGCTATACCTTTGTCTAAAGTTGGTTTGGTAGCCTCTTACATGCATCATGCACTTGTAGTGTAATCCTCTCTATTGCCCTAGCATGCATCTTGCATTTGGATCATCATTCTTGCTTGTTTTGGCTCAACTCAAAGAAGGTTTTAGTCATGTTTTACCATGCTCTAGCTCTGATTTGTATTGTCTTGGTCATGCATGCATTGTTTTGTATAGCCTTGGTTCAATCTAGCTTGTTGGCTTTCAGTGTCCAAGTCATTAGCATGCATTGCTTAGACCATTTTCATGATTTGGCATCATTTCATATGAGATTTCAGTTCATATAGTGTGGTCATGCATTCACATTTGTTACCTTTTCCATGTATTGAGAGGTTGGTGTTTTATGCCTCAAGAATGAATCATTGCGCATGCTATCATACTTAGGCTTTTGGGATGCCATCTCAGTGGGTTTTGGGGCTTATTTTGACATGCCACAACTCTGTTTTTCATTGGTTAAGTCATGCCATGCTTGGTTGTAATAGGTGTAGTGTAACACCCCTTGTTAGCTTTGCATGCCTCATGCTTTTTGGACTTTTGTTCTAGTTTGTTTTGGCTTTGGTCCATGCATGTTTTAGACTCACTTTGGTATGTTTTAGGATTGTTTTGGTTCGCTTAGCCATTTGCTTCATGTTTTGCATAGCCTTGGTGTGAGTCCTTTTGCTATCTTCAAGCTTTGAGCTTTCTTACATGCTATACTTGTTTTGCTTGGTTGATTTGGCATCATTCCATGCTTAATTTCAAGGCCTACAGTATTGTCACATGTTCATACCTTTCGTTCTTTAAGTGCTCTTAAGAGTTGGTATCTTCATGCCTTGTTTGTGAACCAAAGTGTATGCATGTTTGTATGTGCTTTTGTCTTCATTTTCATTGGCATCTGGCCACTGATTTAGGCATGGCTGAGGCCTGCCCATTTTGGTTTAAGTCCATCTTTGCATGTGTGTTGCATGCTTGCTAGTTTGCATGTTGTTGCATGCTTGTCCATCTTTGCCTGCCATGCATGTTTGTATGCTTAGGTTGCATTTTGCATGCTTGCCAGTTTGCATTTTGTCACATGCTTGTTTAGGTTGCATTGCATTGCATTTGGCATGCTTGTTACCTTAGCCTTGTGTGCATGTTTGAGTCATATTGCGTTTGGCATGCTTATGTTGCATTGCATAGCTTTTCCATGTTACATGCATTGCATTGTGTTTGGTTTGGGGTGTCAAACCAAACACGAGGACCGAGGGACGTTTCATACTTGAAGTGACGAAACGTGCCTCAATCCTCGGTCGCCGATACTCTTGATCCAAGATGATAGAGTGTGAGGCATTTGTGTGTTTTTGTGCATTCATTCCATATTGATGTGTGCAATTCGGCCTCTTTGGCCATCATGCATCGAAATGCGTGATTGATGGCTCGAGAGTCGAACATTACACTCCTTTGAGTTCCAAACATGATAAGGGGTGTAGTTGGACAACATTATCTTGCAAATGAATTGCCATGCCCTTGTTTGTCCTCTTTTGCAGCAAAAGGAGCAGTTTGCAGGAAGAGATGGCCGATCGGCTATCTAGAGTGCAGATCGGCTAACAATTTTTGGCCGATAGACTAAAAAGTGGTCGATAACCCCTTTCCCTTGGCCGATGGCAATATTTTTTGGCCGATGGCCTCTCAGAGTGTCCATGAGGTGGTTCAGAAGCATCATAGAGATTTGCACAGTTTTCAGAGGTGCAAAATAGTGCAAACAGAGGCAAAATGAGGCATGGCAACGGATTTCCGAGCGAAGCCGATCGAGTATGCATATGCCCCTCTTCTCGAGGCCGCTTTAACTGTTTTGTAACTTAATTAATTTGCTCAATTAGTTAAGAGTTTTGTAATAATTAATTAGCTAGGATAGTTAGTTAATTAGTTGGTTTGTATTATTTATTCAGACCCTCCGTCGAGAGGGCGAATTTTGTAATAAGTGTGCGTGAGTGTGTGAATGTCTTCCAACCCCACGTCTTTCTCCCTTTTACTTAACCACTTACGATAGTTTGTTCTAGGTCATGTTTTGATTAGCATCCTTATGCTTCGCATGTTTGCATCTATTCATCTGTATTGCATGCACCGGGCTCGGCGCATCATACTAATTGCATTGTATTTCAATTCCTACCTGAATACATGATTATCAAGTTGCATCTCATATGCCATTTTAAAATAGCCGAGCCTATTGTAGTTGCATTTTTGCATGTGCTACATTAGCCATCTTAACATAAACTAGGATCAGGCATGATTTCTAACTAGTTGTTGTTTTGGCTCGGAGTACTAGGTAAGTGTTTATGCTTTAGCATCTTGCATGAGTGTGAGTGTTGCCATGAGGCTAACTGCTTAAGTGTTTAACTGCCTAAATGCCTGTGGGTGAAGGTTAGATTACTTGAATTGGAACAATTCATCGAAATGCGAGTTTTAAGCCCACTTGAGGGTGGCAAATCCACGTCTTAGCCTAATTGCGAGTAGCACCTTCAAACCATTTTCAAACAAACAAACATGAGATGTTTTGTTCCAACTTAGGCGATCTAGTCTATACTTGTATGCTGTGCGCATCACATAGTAAAGCTAGCTAATAACCGAAATAAGAACACATGTGTTTTCAAAAACAAGATATCATGCTTAGTACAGGCCGATCTTTGATCGGGCAAGCGGGGGTGCTCATTGCATGACCTTCCCCTCTCGTACCCAAGTTCTCAAGTCGAGGCAACTTTGGTGATGACGGACACGTGGCCTTATGCACGAGTCAGGGTTTCCTAAATTCTCCCATAATAAAATATTTAGGTGACGACTCTGTATCTGGCAAAGCAGTCCATGTTTGGCACTTCTTTATTAAAATCAGTTTTCCAAAACGATTTGTCGGATTTGAACTCTTTGGTGATTTATCAATCTTGCATTGCACTTTGCGAGATTAGATTCAGAACCGTGACATTGAGTCCAAACTGTAGTAGCTTGAGAACAAAACAGATTTCGCAGCCATTTCGCACGCGGAGCCGTGACGTTCGGGCACGTCTACACATGTTAGCTCAAGAGTCTGAAGATAAAGTGGAGAAAGCCATCTATTACTTGAGCAAGAAGATGCTAGACTACGAGACCCGTTACACTCCCTTGGATTAAGCTTGCTTAGCCTTGGTATGGGCCACCAGGAAGTTGAGGCACTACTTGTTAGCTCACTCTGTAATCCTAGTTTCAAGATTAGATCTTGTCATGTATCTCTTTGAGAAACTAACACTTACAAGCGTACTTTGACAAAGCGTCCAATCAATACAGCTATGGGATAGGTGTGTTGCTGATAGCACCCAATGATTCCCATATACCCTTAGCCTTCAAACTCCGGTTCAAGGTGTCCAACAACGAAGTAGAATATGAAGCGTGCATTGCTGGTTTGGAAGCTACCCTAAGACAAGGGACAATAAGGTTGGATGTCATTGGGAACTCGAACTTAGTTGTTTCTCAAGCAAACAGAGACTGGAAAGTCAAAGAAGAGAAAATGAAGGTTTACCATTAGGCCCTGGATATTCTGATTCTGAGGTTTGAAAAATTGACATTTACGCATCTACTGAGAGAGAACAATAGTTTGGCAACTTTATCTTCTACGGTAGACAACCCGTTGGGAGTGAAGATGTGTCAAATTATTATCGAATAGAAATACACGCCAGCCTAAGAGACGATTGCCGCAATAGATGAAGTTCAAGACAAAAACCCCTGATATTACGATATTTGGAACTTTTTGGAAAAGGAGACATATCCACCAGGGGCAAATGCCAAGGGCAAACGGGGAATACGGTGTTTGGCTGTCCAATTTATCATCTGGGGAGATAAGTTGTGTAAAAGAGGTCATTTGGGGATGCACAAGCTGTGTGTGGAGAAAGAGGAATTGAAGCGTCTTATGGAGGCGATCCATGGAGGAGAGTGCGGGGCGCACATGAACGGTGTGATGCTAGCCTAGAAATCCTTAGGCAAGGCTATTACTGGTCAACTATAGAGGAGGATTGCATTGGTTTTGTACGGGCGATGCCATAAATGTCAGATCCATGCCAATCGCATGAATATACCACCACCTAAGCTTTACAACATGACTTCACCATGGCCATTCTCAGTCTGGGGGATTGATGTTATCAGTGCAGTGGCGCCAAAGGGGTCAAACGGATATGAGTTCATCCTGGTGGCGATTGACTGCATCACAAAGTGAGTGGAAGCTCAGTCCTATGCCGTGGTGAAAGCGTCACATCTAGCATTCGCTTAAAATGTTGCATTTATTTTGCATAATTGCTCATTACAGCTCTCTTTGCATGATCATGAGTGATGTCCGGCTTCGCGTAGCGTATAAGTCCAATTTTCAAACGGCTTCGCGTAGCGTATAAGTCCAATTTTCAAACCGGCTTCGCGTAGCGTATAAGTCCAATCGTCAAACCGGCTTCGCTTAGCGTGTAAGTCCAATCTTCAAACCGGCTTCGCTCAGCGTGTAAGTCCAATCTTCAAACCGGCTTCGCTTAGCGTATAAGTCCAATCTTCAAACCGGCTTCGCGTAGCGTATAAGTCCAATTTTCAAACCGGCTTCGTGTAGCGTATAAGTCCAATTTTCAAACCGGCTTCGCGTAGCGTATAAGTCCAATCTTCAAACCGGCTTCGCTTAGCGTGTAAGTCCAATTTTCAAACCGGCTTCGCGTAGCGTATAAGTCCAATCTTCAAACCGGCTTCGCTTAGCGTGTAAGTCCAATCTTCAAACCGGCTTCGCGTAGTGTATAAGTCCAATTTTCAACCGGCTTCGCGTAGCGTATAAGTCCAATTTCAAACCGGCTTCGCGTAGCGTATAAGTCCAATTTTCAAACCGGCTTCGCATAGCGTATAAGTCCAATCTTCAAACCGGCTTCGCTAGCGTGTAAGTCCAATCTTCAAACCGGCTTCGCTTAGGGTGTAAGTCCAACCTTCAAACTGGCTTCGCGCAGCGTATAAGTCCAATCGTCAAACCGGCTTCGCTTAGCGTGTAAGTCCAATCTTCAAACCGGCTTCGCGTAGCGTGTAAGTCCAATCTTCAAACCGGCTTCGCTTAGCGTGTAAGTCCAATCTTCAAACCGGCTTCGCGTAGCGTATAAGTCCAATCTTCAAACCAGCTTCGCCTAGCGTGTAAGTCCAATCTTCAAACCGGCTTCGCTTAGCGTATAAGTCCAATCTTCAAACCGGCTTCGCGTAGCGTATAAGTCCAATTTTCAAACCGGCTTCGCGTAGCGTATAAGTCCAATTATCAAAATCTTTCTGCATATCATTTTGCATCCTGCCCCTGAACTACGTTGGTTTGATTCCTTGCAAAGGGATACGTAGGCAGCCTGCGGGCACAACCATTTATTTATCTATATTTTGTTTGTTTGTCCAAGTCTTCGGCCTTGTCAAAAATGGGTCGTCTCTGGGCTTTGACATTCACTCCCGTCACTTCTTGACTTCCGAGTTCTGTTAAAGAGGGGCAACTGTAGACACCCCATTTTTGACCATCCATAAGACTTCGACGCGACTGATGGTTTACATGGTGGAGAAAGTTGTGCAGGGGAAAGGTGCAATTTCTTCGGCAAAGAGAGAGGAACAAATCCCAACTTCACGCCCCATTTTGGACCAAAGCTATTTTGAAAGATTTTAGATCTTAAAACTCTCTCTTTCGAAACATTTTGAAAATAAAGTTTTTACGATGTTCCGAGGCTCGCCTTTTGTCAAACGTCGCGTTTTTTCGGTAAATCGAGCAAGGACAAAGTGGAAATGAACGAAAGAGAGATGAAATCTTTGAAAAATCTTTCAAAACACCTTACTTGGGGTTTGAAGTTGAAGAAAAGAAGAGAAGAGAGAAGAAATCCAGTCGGGGGAGAAAATGGGCATGAACCGTTAAGAGAGAGTCGAGCAGCCCTCGCCGAATCGGGCCTATTCATTTGGATACTTGGAATCAAGCTATGAGACCACCACCGTTGGAAAGCGTACTCCCGGGGCTTCATTTTTCACTCAAGAATCTCCTAAATTCAATTCCGGACGGAGGAGATATGGTTGATTGAAGTAGGGCATCACTCCGGTTGGGACCGAATCTACGCGACTTCACGGAAACTGGCATAACTTTTTCCACAGGAGGAATTTTGATGCAAGGTTTGCGCCATTGGAAATATAACTTCCGGGGCTTCAATTTGGACACTTGAATGGCCACCATTGGACTTCCCAATCACCCACCGGCCACTTTTCTTCCCGGTAGCCTATTTTTCTTGCCCTGAAAGTAGCTGGCCGGCCAGAAAATCTAGCTGGCCGGCCACCCTTTTTGTGAAATGACCTTTTTGCCCTTTAAACTAGCCGGCCATGCCCCCCTCCCCAAGGGTGTCCTAGATGTGAATTTTGTTTTCCACTACACCCATGTCCGAGGGTTTGGCCATTTTGGGGGAAAACTTGACTAGTTTTCCCCCCCTTTTTTCCCTCCATTTTTCCACCAATTTTGCCTACATATACACCACCTCAGGTCTGTTTTTTAGGGTTAGAAAAAATTGTTGGAGAGTCTTGTATACACATCTCTCTCCCTCTCTACTTCCAAGCTCAAAAACAACCAAGTTCCAACCCATTTCCTCATCACCACCAAGCACCACCACCACCACTCCATTTCCAGCACCTTGGGAGGCTTTCCAGCAGCTAGGAGGCAGCAAATTTGGTCAAGAAGCAGCCAAGGTTTTAGTCTTCAGGGGTAAGTCCACTTCCCCTCTTTGCTAGCTCTATTTTGCAACAACTTCTTAGCCTATTTGCTTGCTTTTTTGGGCTCCGACCCTAACTGAAAGGGGCATTTTTTTTAAGCCATTCTTCATGTTTGTTTAAGGGCTCAACCCTGTTTGCGCCCCCCATTGTGAACTTGCTTCAATACCCTCTTGTATGCCATTATCTTGCATGATTTTTCTAGCCTATGTGTGATCTGTTTTTGAGCATGATAAAAACTGTAAGATGGATTATTTTGAGCCCCTCTACAACATTGTAGAAGGGCTCAACACTGTTGGGGGCCTCCATGTAGCACTTACATTATACACCTCTTTGGCCCCCATTTTTGCATACTTTGTTAGCTCATTTTAGCTTCTGTTTTCGGCCATGATCAGAACTGAAAGTGGCCATGTTTTCACCCCTTGTCATGTTTCATTAAGGGTCTTTAGCTATTTGATGAATGTTTTGTGCACTTCATGTTATACCCTCTTATGGCCTTAATCTTGCATAGCATTTTGAGCATGTTTGCATACTGATTTGGAGGCTGTCATAAACTGTAAATATTCATATTTTTGGTCCGTCTTCAGTGTTGTAAAAGGGTATTTTTTCTGTTTGGGCATTGCATTGTACCACTTGCTTCATTGCCTCCCTTGCGGAGCCATTTTTGTATGCCATTTTAGCCCTACTTGTGATTGCTGTTTGGCCATGTTTTATACTGTAAAGATGCTTATTTTGGGGCTGCCTTGCTTCTGCTTTTTCACTCCATGTCCAGATTATGCATGTTTAGTATAGCTGTAGGCCATTCCATGTGCCTAATTTCGCATTTCGGGATCATCTCATGCATTGGGTTTCGTTTTACCGGGTTTCGAGGCTGTTTTGCCCCTCATCTTGCCACTGATTTTTGCATGTTTGCATACCATATACCATGTCTTTGCCATGTCTCATTAGAGTGGCATTTCGGTGCCTGAGGGTCCGTCCTCGATTTGCGTGCACGCGGGCACGCATTTCGAGTTGTCTTGTTTTCATCTGATGGCCTCTTATGTGAGTGTGGCTGAGGCTCTCTCATGTTGGTGTAAGCCCATATTGCATTGCGTATGCCATTTCATCCATAGCATTGTGTATGCTCGGTTGTGTATCACCTCGTTTAGCGTGTATGTCATTCCATAGCATTGTGTATGTTAGGATTGTATGTTAGTTGCATTTCATGCATGTCATGCATATTGCATCATGTTCGGGATAGGAGTTATCCCGGGCACGGGAAACGAGGTGCGTTCCGTACTCCGAGTGACGGAGCGGGTCTCAATTCCCAAGTCACCGACACTCCGGATTATCCATGATGGAGTTAGGTTTTGTTATAGTGTTCATATGCATTCATTCTATATTGAGTTGTGCAATTCGGCTCCTCGGCCATCATGCATCGAGATGCGTGATTGGTGGCACGAGGATCGAGGCATGCATATATCTGTGAAAATACATTGCTATGCCCCTTTCCTGCTCTCTGTTGCAGCATATCAAGAATCAGCAGTCTTCCGAGGCTTGGCGCGCTTTTCAAGAAACATTGCAAAACAGAGGCTAATCGGGGCATTGCCGTGGATTTCCGCGCAAAGCAGTCCAAACATGCATCATTCCATCATCCGGAGCAGAATCAAGGCAGTCCCTGGCTTGCATGCCAGTTTTATTTTTCTTAGTTAATTTGTTAATTAATTAGGGATTTGTATATTATTTGGACTGTATATTTTGGACTGTATTATTCTTTTATTCGGGACTGTACATTTATTCGGACCCTCTGCGCGAGGGCGTAATTGTAATAAGTATGCGTGAGTGTGATGTATGTGTTCCAACCCCACGTCTTTCTCTCTTTTATTTACCAACTTATGATGGTTAGATTAGGGCATATTTCAATTAGCATACAGTATGACAGCATGTTTGCATCATTCATCTGTTTTGCACGCACCGGGCTCGGCGCATCATACAAACTGCATTTGTATTTCAATTCCAAATTGAATACGTGTTAGTTGTAGCATTCCATATGCCATGTTTAGAATAGCCGAGCCTGCTATAGTTGCATCTTTGCATGTGTTGCATTAGGCATTTCAGCATATTTAGGATCATGCATGATTTCTAATGAGCTTCTGTTTTGGCTTGGAGTACTCGGTGAGTTTTTATGCTTTAGCATCCTTGCATGCGTGTGAGTGATTACCATGAATAGCATGCTTACCATGAGGTTCTATGCTTATGTGATATAACTGCCTTGAATGCCTGTGGGTGAAGGTTGGGTTATTGGATTGGAACAATTCATCAAATGTTTGTTTGAAGCCCACTAGATGGTGGCAAAACCATTGTTTTCTAAGCCCACCCGAGGGTGGCAAATCCACGTCTTAGCCTACTTGCGGGTAGCACCATCAAACCATTTTCAAACAAACAAACATGAAATGTTTTGTTCCAATTCAGGCGACTCAGTCTATACTTGTATGCTGTGCGCATCACATAGTAACCTAGGCTAATAACCGGAATTAAGAACACACAATGTTTTCAAAACAGATATCATGGTTAGTAGAGGCCGGTCTTTGACCGGGCGAGCGGGGGTGCTCACGAAGTGACCTTCCCCAATCGTACCCAAGTTCCCGAGCCGAGGCAACTTTGGTGATGACGGACACGTGGCCTTTGACACCGAGTCAGGGTTTCCTAAATTTCCCAAAAATAAAATATTTAGGTGGCGACTCTGTATTTGGCAAAGCAGTCCATGTTTGGCACTTCTTTCAAAAAAATCTGTTTTCAAAACGATTTGCCAGATTTGGACTCTTTGGTTCAAGATTTAGAACCGTGACAATCGAGTCCTTGAACTGTAGTGACCCCAGTATGAACGGAACGGTCATGTGCTGCATTAGGCATTTCAGCATATTTAGGATCATGCATGATTTCTAATGAGCTTCTGTTTTGGCTTGGAGTACTCGGTGAGTTTTTATGCTTTAGCATCCTTGCATGCGTGTGAGTGATTACCATGAATAGCATGCTTACCATGAGGCTCTATACTTATGTGATATAACTGCCTTGAATGCTGTGGGTGAAGGTTGGGTTATTTGGATTGGAACAATTCATCAAATGTTTGTTTGAAGCCCACTAGATGGTGGCAAAACCATTGTTTTCTAAGCCCACCCGAGGGTGGCAAATCCACGTCTTAGCCTACTTGCGGGTAGCACCATCAAACCATTTTCAAACAAACAAACATGAAATGTTTTGTTCCAATTCAGGCGACTCAGTCTATACTTGTATGCTGTGCGCATCACATAGTAACCTAGGCTAATAACCGGAATAAGAACACACAATGTTTTCAAAAACAGATATCATGGTTAGTAGAGGCCGGTCTTTGACCGGGCGAGCGGGGGTGCTCACGAAGTGACCCTTCCCCAATCGTACCCAAGTTCCCGAGCCGAGGCAACTTTGGTGATGACGGACACGTGGCCTTTGGCACCAAGTCAGGGTTTCCTAAATTTCCCAAAAATAAAATATTTAGGTGGCGACTCTGTATCTAGCAAAGCAGTCCATGTTTGGCACTTCTTTCAAAAAAATATGTTTTCAAAACGATTTGCCGGATTTGGACTCTTTGGTTCAAGATTTAGAACCGTGACAATCGAGTCCTTGAACTGTAGTGACCCCAGTATGAACGGAACGGGACCTAACCCTCCCGGGGCGTTCGGGGACGTGTACAGTTTCTGGCGACTCCGCTGGGGATTTAGAGAACTTGACTCGAACTCGTGATATCTTGTTTTGACTACACTTGTGTGTTCTTTGCATTGCATTTGCATTGGTGCGCCTAGGACACCGTGTTTGCCATCTGCTATTCTGAGCGGTTTGCTGGAGGCTTGTCTTGTCAAGGCATGTCCATAAGGCTGATCGGTTACGGGCTCTGCCAATATGGAACACAAACCCCGGTTTTACGGGGGCACCCTTTTTGACCATTTTGACCTAGTGCATATTTGGATCCATGGTGACCATTCCAAACTAGGACAGGTTGCTTACCCGTTTATAGGTTGTTTGAAACCGCTGCGTGCGTAGTGAAACCCTAGCTCCTGACAAAATAGGATAGGGAAACCCTACCCCAACATAGGGGCGTTTTGGCTCTCACTTATCTGTTATGTGCTTGTTAGAGTGCGTCTCTACAGGAATGCATGTATCAGTTTACAAGTTTGGGCACCAGGCCTGCGGGCACCAGTTCAGTATTTTGGGTATCAAGCCTGAGGGCATTAGTATTTGGGGAATCAGTTTTACCTGAGGGTATCAGATTTGAGGCAGAATTCTAGGCATAATTCAGTAGAGAGCACACTCATTCAGCTTTGTTCGTATCTGTTCTGGTGAAATCAGGCTGAGATGCTGCATGTTTTCTCTTTTGCTAGGTAGTCTGGGAACCATAGCTTCAGAGGGCTCCAATATCCCCCGGGTACATCGAACTTGTGTTGATAGACTTTGTCGGGTCAGAGATTCAGTTCAAGGGCAATCAGTGTTCCTTTACCAGGGACAGGGTGAAGAGGGCCAGTCAGGCACAGATCACCAGTTCAGTAATTACCAGATCAGTGGCCCCTTATCCACTCCACCAGTGAACAGTCAGGCTGAGGTCTCAGTTTCTACTGCAGGGATAGATATACCAGTCAGTCAGATGGATCAGCAGAACACGTCAGGGATGGAGGCAATGATGCGTCAGATGCAAGAAAGTATGAAGTTCATGCAGGAGGACGCTGTCCGCCAAGCGGAATTTTCCAAGCAGCAGGCTGCAATCATGGCTCAGCAAGCCGAGCTCATCACTAGGTTGCAACAGCAAGCCAGAGCATCAGCCTCACATCAAGCTCCTTCTCCACTAAGGGTTCCGATACTTGAGGAGACGCCAAATGTCCAAGCAAATACGGACATTTCGGTAGGGCCGGCTCTGCCCCCAATTCTACCCCCAGTTATCTAAAACACCAATCAACTTGCCAGATTCACCTTTTGAGTGCGAGGTGGACCCTACAGTGTTGAAGTTGAGCAAGCTTGAAAAGCTGTTCAAGAAATCCCAGGGAGTCAAGGCTATCCCAGACATTGAGGACGGATACACCAACGCAGCTGTGACATTGCCGGACAGATTCAAGATGCCTCACATTGACCGTTTTGACGGGTCAGGAGATCCCATGGTCCACCTGAGTTTGTTTTCAGATGTTCTGCGCCCGATGGGCTTGACAAGATTACAGAAGCTCTCCCTTTTTGGCAGGACCCTGTCGGGTATTGCGGCCATCTGGTACGCCAAATTGGAGGATTCAGTGAAACGAAGCTGGGAGGCGATGGCCGAGGTCTTCGTCGCACAATATTCATACAATACCCAGATCGAGATCACAACCCGTGATCTTGAAACGACAAAGCAGGAGCTTAAAGAGAGCTTCTCTGAATTCGTGGCCCGGTGGAGGGCGAAGGCCTCAATGATGACCATTAGGCCAATGGATAAGGATCAAATACGGATGGTTGTGCGCAACCTCCAGCCCAAACTAATGCAGAAAATGATCGTGCTCCCCTTCCATACCTTTTCAGATTTGCATGAGATGGGAGTACAGATCGAAGATGCCATGAAGCAGGGCCTTATTGACCAGGAGAAGGAGTAGCCTAGGCGGGCGGTTTCCCGCAATTCGAATGCGACCACCAGTAGTGATGCAGCTGCAAGATCTTCTGAAGTGGGCATGGTTACCACTACCGCATCAAAAACAGCTACCCCATTCACCGGTGCGGTCCGGAAGTAGCTCACAAAAAACCAAATACCCACCTCGAGTCAAGAGGGTTTTCACTCCACTTTATATGCCTCTGTCAAAGGCTCTAGAGGTCTTACTCCGGGAAGGACATTTGAAACTGTTGGAACAACGGCCCCTACCCGATCCTATCCCTGCAAAGCATGACCAGACTAAATACTGTGCCTACCATCAACAAACCGGTCATGACACTGACAGTTGCTTTCGTCTGCGCCATGATGTACAAGATTTATTTGACAACGGGGTCGTTGCCGCACCAGGTCCTGCAAAGTCTATCGGCATTTCATCAGTGAACTTGGGGGGGATAATGTGATTATGTGATCGGGGGATGAACTAGCTGTGGATGACGTTTAATTTACTCCAGACGTGAGAATGGCACGCACTATTCTGAGCAATGTGCAAATACCAGTTTTTGTGCTTTCTGACTTGGGTATTGGGTCAGTTTTGTTGTTTTGTTTTGAGTCTGTCTTTTGTTTTGAGTCAGTCTTTTTTGTTTTGGGTTTGTCTTGTTGTATCGAGTCAGTCCTGTTATATAGGAGTCAGGTGATTCCAGGGGTGTTACCTCGGGCGTCACCATTTTGTTTTGCATTTGTCTTTTCGTTTTGAGTCTGTTTCTGCCAGGGAGCCAGTAATGCCAACAGATTTGAATGAAACAGCAGTGATTTTCATGCTCTCGCGTTTGCTTCTGCCTTGTGCTAGTTATGCCGGAAGTTCTGAATGTGATGGTAGTATTTGACTAAGAACTCTGTCTTTTCTGTGCCCTGAAGTCATTGTATTGACCTAAGTTTTTCAAAACTTTTTTGAACACTGCGGTGAAAACGAAGAGGAAGGAATTCCTCGGGATTTGCAAAACTTTGATCAATTGAGAGAAAGAGAGGCGTGCTAAGCCATTAATGAATGAAATCATGCTTGTTAGTGTGAGTACTGAGAAGGACCCTGGCTTGATCCAGACTGGTTTCACACTATCTTCAACGCGAGCGATTTGTTGCTTTCTTAAAAATTTTCAAAACAAAATGATTTGCGCGGTCCTGCGAAGACCTGTGTGGAATCGCTCTTGAGATTGTGCAGCCTAGGATCGCTCTCAGCCTCGAGACTCAACCCCTTTGCTTCAAATCTTGAACTTGAATTCAGAAGGTTCAACGGTCAACTATGACGTGAGGCCTGTGTGGCCAGATTCGAAGCAGCCCTCGAACAAGAGGCCAGGAAAGTCGGATCAAGAAGATCAGAAGATCAGAAGAAGCTTGCAAAGCTAGAACAGAAGTACCCTTTGAACTAGGGGCAAAGATGTCAGATGTGCTCGAAGAGCCGAAGATGAATCCTCTTGCAAAACAACAGCCACTCTCTTGGATACGGATGGCTTCGAGATCCTAAAACCATTTGGCATGGACTTGTTACACTTTTACCCTTTGAGAGGCTCGCTGGGCGAAAACCTGGAAAGGGCGACCCAGGCAAAAGTTAGAGCAAGAAAAGATATATACAAAAAACAAAAAGAAAAAAAAAGAAGAAAAGAGAAAAAAAAAAAAAAGAAAGAAAGAAAGAAAGAAAGAAGAAAGAAAAAAAAAGAAAAAAAAGAAAGAGAAGAAAAGAAATGAAAAAGAAAGAAGAACAAAGCTCGCAAGGTTGAAAACCTGTAACGGGCGCCTTGGCAAAAGTTAGAGCCTAAAAAGGAGAGGTTAATACCCGAGTGTACCTTGACCCCGAACTACGTAAGGCTTGATTCCCATCTTTGGGATACGTAGGCAAACTTCATTCTGAAGTCCAGCCGTAAAAACACTTCAAATTTGGTTGTGTCCATGCGATGGTTCTGGTCATTTTTGTCTTCACTGTATCCGAGAGTTTGGTTGCGTTCAGCACTCTGAGGACTGACTACAATGCGCTGCAGTGCCATTCAAACAAAAGGATAGCTTTCCGTTGCCATTCAACGCGCTGCGGTGCCATCCAAACAAGGGGCAACTTTCGTTGCCATTCAATGTGTCGCGGTGCCGTTCAAACAAGGGGCAACTTTCCGTTGCCGTGCAGCTCTCTTCAAGCATGGGGCAGTTTTCCTTTGGATCGAGGTTGTGCATCTCAGGAGTAGGTTTCATGCTCGTTGAGCAAGTGGCCGTTTGCAAAATAGTTTTTGAGAATTTTTACGAGGTTGACTAATTTTCTCGAAAATTGTTCCATCTTTTCCAAAAACTGGACCATTTCTTGGACCCAAAAAAGGAAAATTTTCAGTGCTCATAGCCTGACTTGCATGATTTCAAATCAAAAACTGAACAAGCATGTTAATCTAACTCTCATGTGGGTCAAAATTGTTTTAGTAGAAAGCAAAGAAAAAAAATATAAAAATGGTCAAAATGATGAATTAGGGGCGCAGTCGAGTCAGGAGTTCTGTCTTTTCCCCTTTGTAAAAAATACTTGCCAAGAAGGCCACTCTACCTGCTAGAAAAGGCACGACTGAAGGGCACAACAAAAAGCTGAAAGCTCTCATATCCTCCGAGCAACGAGGTATCAAGCCAAGTGCGAAGCACGAACTGGAATGAGACCAGAGATTCCACTCCCTCATCTGGACAGATCTGATCACGTCCGAACTCCAAGCAGAGCATCATCAATCGATGTCAGCTACAGATTTGCTACACACCCAGTTGTAGCACAACCCCTCTGTGGGAGAAACTCACTAGCTGCGTGTAGAAGAAGAAGAATCTAGCAGAATGCTAAGGGCACGAGCCCACAACTTGCTGTTTATCTATCAACCACCCAGGGGAGGATGAAAAATGAGAGATTGAAGAATAGAGAGATGTGCGATGAAAGAAAAAGTGAGAAAAGGGCTTTTTCAGAAAAACAGAGCTTGAGGGCCGAGTGATGTGAGAACCACAAATGAGAAAGGGTGGGAAACACTACCCGGTGAAAACAGGCTCCCTGTGCACGTCTGAGTGTCGTGTCTTTTTGTTTTATCTCGATTTTGTTTTGGGTCGTTTTGAGTGTTACTCGATGTGTCTAGGTTGTGTGCCTTTTATTTCCTTGTTGAGTTGTTTTGCTGTGTTCAGTCGTAGGCTCAATACCTGGTCGAAAACTCATCTCTCAATTTCGAAAATAAAATCATTTTGTGCTCCGAGTGCCGTGCCGTTCTCCACATTTGTTCAAAACAGTATTTGTTCTTTCATAAAACCGCAGGGTTCAACCCAGGTCATATGAGAACAGTGAAACCAAGACCCATCTGAAGCTATAATGGTTCCGGACTGCAAAGCAAAAGCAAAAAAAGGAAAATATCGGGCATCTGAGTTTGTTTCAACTTCAGTAAGCTCCGAGATCGCATTCCGTATACACCTTGTCAGGTCTTATCAATGCTCCGAAGTATGAGTGTGCCTCTACCTCAAGCTCAAGATCTAGTCTGCCTCAAGCCAGAATGGCAATCAGAAATGCTCTCTCTGAATACCAGCCCCTGCCAGATGCATCTTGACTGCGTTTGCAATGAGTTCCTAGGAGACCAACTGCGACGGTGGAAACTAGAGTTCGAATGGCTGTTTGCCTAGAACGCAAAGGTTCAGGATTTCCGAGACTAAAGTCTGGTTTAAATACCCAGAGGCGTGCCCTCGGCTTGAAATCCGTATGGAAGCCCCATAGGTTGAGATAGCGTGTATGCACCTCAATTCTGGATACTGAACCAAGCTAGTCTGTCACCCCGTTGGAGAATAGGGAAAGTTGTGAATGTGATCAGGAAGAAAGGCAGCATCCAAAGTATTCTACGTGTAGAACCCTTGTCAGCATTCTAGAGCCTTTGTACTGTGAGTTGAAGGTAAAGTGTTTGAAGAGCACAAGGGGGAGATCCCCGTCGGAGAAGAGCGGTTCACCGCCACTCACCTCATAGAGGTGCTTTCTAAAGCGCCGCTTTGTCTATTTATTGCTTTCCTTAAGCATCATGCATTGTAGATCATTCTATTAGTGTATCTTTCACATTCATTCGTTTTGTGTATCTATCACACACATAATCATTTTGTGTATCTATCACACACATTATCACGCATATATTCACTTCCTCACACTTGTTCACTAATCATAACTAGTTCACTAAGTGCATCTATCACACTTTGTGTTCACATTCAGTATATCATACTCTGTTCACTAAGTGCATCTATCACACTTCGGTTCACATTTAGTGTATCTATCACACTCTGTTCACATAGTGCATCTCTATCACACTTTGTGTTCACTTTTAGTGTATCAATCACACTCTGTTCACATAGTGCATCTATCACACTTTGTGTTCGCTTTTAGTATATCCATCATACTTGTTCACTAAGTGCATCTATCACACGTCGTGTTCACCTTCAGTATATCAATCCATACTGGTTCACTAAGTGCATCTATCACACTTCGTGTTCACTTTTAGTGTATCAATCACACTCAGTTCACATGTGCATCTATCACCTTGTGTTCACTTTTAGTATATCCATCATACTTGTTCACTAAGTGCATCTATCACACTTCGTGTTTCACCTTTAGTATATCAATCATACTTTGTTCACTAAGTGCATCTATCACACTTCATGTTCACCTTTAGTGTATCCATCACAACTTCGTGTCACCTAGTGTACATCGTGATCACACTTTGCTTATCACTTTTGCGTTTCCTTGTGTATCCATCACTTTGCTCACTTCATTCATTTAGTGTATTAATCACACTTTGTTCATATAGTGTATCTACCACACACTCGCTTTGTATCTATCACACTATGCCTACTTTGTGTATCAATCACACACACTCGCTTTGTATCTATCACACTATGCCTACTTTGCGTATCTATCACACGTTCGCTTTGTGTATCTATAACACACTCACCTAGTGTATCCATCACACTTTGCTTCATATAGTGTATCCATCACACTCACTTCACTTTGTGTATCTATCACACACGCTCGCTTCGTGCATCAATCACACGCTTCGTTCACCTTTGTGTATCTATCGTACATGTTCCGTGAAGATTCCATGATTTTCTTACATCCTTTCTGCATGAGGTATAGTTTGGTTCGAGTTTACTTGCTTGTCTAGCATTCACTTAAAATGTTGCATTTATTTTGCATAATTGCTTCATTACAGCTCTCTTTGCATGATCATGAGTGATGTCCGGCTTCGCGTTAGCGTATAAGTCCAATTTTCAAACCGGCTTTCGCGTAGCGTATAAGTCCAATTATCAAACCGGCCTCGCGTAGCGTATAAGTCCAATATTCAAACCGCTTCGCGTAGCGTATAAGTCCAATTTTCAACCGGCTTCGCGTAGCGTATAAGTCCAATCGTCAAACCGGCTTCGCTTAGCGTGTAAGTCCATCTTCAAACCGGCTTCGCTTAGCGTATAAGTCCAATCTTCAAACCGGCTTCGCGTAGCGTATAAGTCCAATTTTCAAACCAGCTTCGCGTTAGCGTATAAGTCCAATCTTCAAACCGGCTTCGCTTAGCGTGTAAGTCCAATTTCAAACCGGCTTCGCGTAGCGTATAAGTCCAATTTTCAAACGGCTTCGCGTAGGCGTATAAGTCCAATCTTCAAACTAGCTTCGCTTAGCGTGTAAGTCCAATCTTCAAACCGGCTTCGCTTAGCGTGTAAGTCCAATCTTCAAACCGGCTTCGCGTAGCGTATAAGTCCAATCGTTCAAACGGCTTCGCTTAGCGTGTAAGCCCAATCTTCAAACCAGCTTCGCGTAGCGTATAACTCCAATCTTCAAACCGGCTTCGCCTAGCGTCTAAGTCCAATCTTCAAACGGCTTCGCTTAGCGTGTAAGTCCAATCTTCAAACGGCTTCGCGTAGCGTATAAGTCCAATCTTCAAACCGGCTTCGCCTAGCGTGTAAGTCCAATTATCAAACCGGCCTCGCGTAGCGTATAAGTCCAATTTTCAAACCGGCTTCGCGTAGCGTATAAGTCCAATTTTCAAACCGGCTTTGCGTAGCGTATAAGTCCAATCGTCAAACCGGCTTCGCTTAGCGTGTAAGTCCAATCTTCAAACCGGCTTCGCTTAGCGTATAAGTCCAATCTTCAAACCGGCTTCGCGTAGCGTATAAGTCCAATTTTCAAACCAGCTTCGCGTAGCGTATAAGTCCAATCTTCAAACCGGCTTCGCTTAGCGTGTAAGTCCAATTTTCAAACCGGCTTCGCGTAGCGTATAAGTCCAATTTTCAAACCGGCTTCGCGTAGCGTATAAGTCCAATGATCAAAATCTTTCTGCATATCATTTTGCATCCTGCCCCTGAACTACGCTGGTTTGATTCCTTGCAAAGGGATACGTAGGCAGCCTGCGGGCACAACCATTTATTTATCTATATTTTGTTTGTTTGTCCAAGTCTTCGGCCTTGTCAAAAATGGGTCGTCTCTGGGCTTTGACATTCACTCTCGTCACTTCTTGACTTCCGAGTTCTGTCAAAGAGGGGCAACTGTAGACACCCCATTTTTGACCATCCATAAGACTTCGACGCGACTGATGGTTTACATGGTGGAGAGAAGTTGTGCAGGGGAAAGGTGCAATTTCTTCGGCAAAGAGAGAGGAACAAATCCCAACTTCACGCCCCATTTTGGACCAAAGCTATTTTGAAAGATTTTAGATCTTAAAACTCTCTCTTTCGAAACATTTTGAAAATAAAGTTTTTACGATGTTCCGAGCTCGCCTTTTGTCAAACGTCGCGTTTTTCGGTAAACCGAGCAAGGACAAAGTGAAAATGAATGAAAGAGAGATGAAATCTTTGAAAAATCTTTCAAAACACCTTACTTAGGGGTTTGAAGTTGAAGAAAAGAAGAGAAGAGAGAAGAATCCAGTCGGGGAGAAAAATGGGCATGAACCGTTAAGAGAGAGTCGAGCAGCCCTC